>CM034155.1:603301613-603312303 GCA_019776745.2 Taxus chinensis | reverse complement strand
TCGAAGAAAAATTTTCCAGGGCTTCGCCCTCACACCAAAAACCAAATGGAATGTCTTGTGGGTCAGTCTCCTTTTACCACCCGAACCAAGGAGGCAATAAATCTAACGCACCATATCCGATCAACGATAAAAAAACATCAAAGACACCAGTCAACGTCCTCAGACAATCACAAATAACCAATGTAACCACCCTGGGTCCAGATGCCATCATCAACATTCAATGCGGCCAAAACCCTAACTACAAGTCATAATAGATGTTTTTGATCAAACAAGACACAAAATCCATGCCTGAAAATCATTAACACATCAAAGCAAACTCACCCAATTTGATGCAACCGACCATTAATAAAAGGGTGTGTCACCATGAGAAGGGGAAAACCCTACATGTGCATTAAACAGACCATTTGTCCAGACTTCAAATTCTAAACCATAGTGCATGCTTCAATAATGTAAATGGGCAACTGATTATATACATGACACCGAAAGGTGAATTTTATAAATGCCAGGATGACAAACGCAAAGTGGCAAGCATATAGTATGGTCATTCGAATACTCAAAGGTGGTCGAGCATAGTGTGGTGCTTTACACATGCCCGCTCTGTTTTTTTAATAAACCAATTATATGCTAAAGTCCACAATGAGTGCCAAACCAAATGAAGACAAGAATTCACAACCACAATTGCCCCCACTGATGGTGATAGATTTTAACCTAATTGGAATGCATTTTTCCATGTGATCACTAGAAACAAAATAAGTGTCATATCAGAACTGTGACATAGCAGGTGGTCCCCACAAGATTTTTTATACTTTTTAAAATATTACAAATGTTGTAATTATTTTGGCGCACATACAGGGAGTTTATTTTTTCATGCCTTCACAATAGGACAAATAGAGGAAGAAGAGAGAGGTGCCTTTCTTGAGAGGGACTTGCCTAGTAAGCCATCTTATTTTTAGAACATTATTCACCCTTGTTTTCTTGAAAATAGAATAGTCACTTTAGTTTGACTGTAATGTAAATAAAGGCTATAATGCCCATTTGTACTTACATCTCTATTTTTCCTTTATCTATGATAAATAAAGGTAAAATAAGATGCATGGGCGAGTACAAGCCTTAGGCTATTTTTAGGAAGAGGGTGAATTTTATTTTTGCTATATATTGTTGCCTTTGCAAAGCACAAGGAGACTTCTTGAGACTTTTTGGATATATGAGTACTGAAAGAATTTTTTTTCAGTTTTTCCCTCTGAGTGTGAGTATTTGTTCTGCCTTTCCAATTTATTTTGCAGTCTTGTGTATCTTTCTGTTAGTCCTTGTGAAACAATTCCCTGATCAATCACCTTACCCTGCTTCAAATTCAGTCTTTTCTACTTAATTTTAATGTGCCATGTTCACTTTTAGTACTTTTGTGATCTCCTCGGTACAATCAGTAGTTTTCCCTTCGTATCTTCTATATAAAACTATTGTCTCGTGCCATCAAAAATTCTTCCCATGTCAGTTAGCATATACTCAGTCAAATTCTTCATACAATTTGGTGTATCAACTTAAGTTTTATTATTTTTCAGTTATCTTTTACTCTCAAACTCCCAAAAATTCGTTAGGGATACACCCATAAGAACCGGCTTAATACCAAAGACTCACCTCAAAATAGGTATACCCACCGACGCTAGGTGTTTCCATTGTATCTACAAAAGATAGAAGATCAATTGTGCGAAGCTTACAAACCTGTAGTCATCTCTCTATAGGGTGTACTTTCAGAGGTAACACTACACCCAATCATTCTATTCTCATCAATGAATCACATGAAATACTCTCACCTTGTATGCTTTTTGTTCTTGTAGGTCCACACAAATCCATATGAATCAACTCTAGTGGTTTGGTGGTCAAATACTCCTTCATTCTAACCTTTTCTTTCTACTTTCCATGTTGACATTGCTGCATAGATTCTTGCATGTTCGTTCCCTTAGCATACCCGTACAGCCTGCTTGTTCTGATTTTCACAAATTTAAACTAAAATTATATGCCCATCCTTTCTATGCCATACCACCTCTCTTCAACCTAACATGAGACAAAATTTTCTCTCCTTTTTATTTCTTCAAGCATGTAGTTTATTTGTGGTTCATGTGCATCACACTAAGTCTCATGGGCTACCTTCCTTATCTCACACCGCTTCATCAAGAAACTTAAATGTGTGTCCTTGAATCACCATTTGGCTTACACTTAATATATTATTCTTTAATCTTCAACATATAAAACTCTCCATTTTTGTTTACCATTATCAAGACTCAGGTGTATCTTTTCTAGGATCTTTGCTTTATACGTTATCACCGAATTCACCGTACCTTTCATTTACTTTCTTCAGTGATATCAACTTACTTTTACCTGGTCATATGTCTTGAACAGATGCTATCAATGTACCTAGCTTCCCTTCAGCTTGTAACATTGATGTTGTTTAAATAGCTATATTTCTCTTTTATCTTCCCATCATCCTCTTTCTTCTCTTGCCAAATTTGGAGCTTCTTTCTTCTTTATTTCTACAACATTTACTTCTAGTTCGATTTGGATTGTTCTACAAAACCACTTCTACAAAAATATTTCCATATATCCATAGTTATGTGCCAATTATAACACACAATATCTGCAACATGTTAGAAATAAAACTGGGAAAATGAGCAAGGAGTTGTAATTTCATTTGAGAATCCATATAGACCGGTTGTTCTTTATTTGTTGTCTCTCACCCGTATTCTACAATCTTTTGCTTTATGACCAAAATGATTACCATAGAAAGAATTTTCAAACCTGGACATGTGAGTATATCTTGGAGGATTTGGTCTTCTAAACTTGTTCTCATATTTTCTTTCCTTGTAAGAAGTGTTGATCTTCATAAAGCTCTTCTCACTTTCCAACTCTTTATTCTTCATAGGTCTTTGACTTCTCTACTTTTGTCTCTGTCGACGAATTTATACCTTTTGTGTTAGAAGTGTCTTGTCTTTCATTATATCCAAGATCAGTCTTGTCCGATGTTGAATTTTGTCGGTTCCAAATTTCAGCTAGTATCTTGGTAATTTTCTTGAATTTTATATTACTTATAACTTTAGCATTTGCTTTTTCCAATTCCTTTCTTAAAAGCAACGATCTATGACTCGACACTTTTTTTGCAATCCTTCTTCCTTATTCCTTAGTTGATTTCTTAGTTCTTCTTCAACTCATTTTGCTTATTCAATTTGGGTTTTTATATCCACGATCATCTTTCCTGATTCTTCAAGAGATTGTGATATCTTAGCTTAAAAGTTACGATCTCTTCTTCATACTTTAGGAGTTGTAACTTTTTTTTTTCTGATTTTTCTTTTAAGATATTCAACTCTCCCAAGGCACAAATAAGTTCCTATTCAAGATTCACTTCACCTTTTTCTTCCATCTCTTCATCTCTATCTATGTCATCTTGTATAGCCATGAATAATATTTCTCATTATCGCTATCTAAGTCACTTTATCTCACTTCTTTGGATGATACTACTACTTCCTTTTGAATATAATATTTTCTTTACTTTCCAAAACATTTTCTTGCCTTTTCTTTTCTTGAATTCCCTTTTGAATTTAGGTTTTCTTTCTCATATCGCTATTTCTTTCTCTGGACGCTTAGCCAAAAATGACCAATTTTACCACAGTTAAACATTTAAATGGTAACTTACATTTTTAGTTTCCATAACATTTCTTTAACTTTGGAATGAACAAGGCTTATTTCTCATCTTCTTTGTTGCTTGAGTTCTCATTCAACTCAGGTTCTTTCATTTTCTCTTTCTTTGAGACTTTGAATGCAGCTTCCTTCTTTGATTGTCTATTTTAGTCAATCCTCATTTCATACGCGGTAAGTGTTCCATATATTTCATCAATGATATATTATCAAGATCCTTCATTTCTTTAATGGCAAACACCTTAGCATCAAATCTTGATGGTAGAGATATTAGAATATTTTGAACGATCATGGATTCTTCAATATTTTCTCCTAACCCTCTTATGGCATTGACAACCTCATCCACGTGAAGAAGATAGGTTGCAAAATTCTCCTCATCCTTCATTTTTAGGCTCTCAAATTTTCTCCTATGGGCTTGAAGCTTAGACCTTTTAACATTTTCATCACCTTCATAGATAGTTTGAAGTTTTCCCCATATCTCCTTCACCATGTCACATTGCATTACTTTAACGAACTCATATTCTCACAAGCCACATAGGATTGCATTCATTGCCTTGGCATTGTTTTCAAAATCCTTCTTTCTGGCTTGATCTGTCATTGGAATTGATGGGATTTTATATCCAATTGTTATTGATTGCCAAATATCAAACCCTAATGCCATTAGATATGTTTTCATTCTTATGCTCCAAAATGCATAATTTGTTTCATCAAATAATGGAGCCTTGTTCGAAGAAAAACCTTCTTGTACTTTATGAGTAGCCATATTTCTTATGAGATGCCTCCAAGTTTTCAGATTGTTCCTGAGTAACCCGCTTTGATACCAATGGTTAAGCACAAGATAATACTGAGAGGGGGGATGAATAAATTATTTTTTTTTTGATATTTTAACATTTAACACTTATCTCATAACCGGAACATAAGTAATCAATTCACAGTGAATATATCAAAGTAATCAAGAAATGAAAATCAAACAAACACAATGCAAAATAGACACTATTTATGTGGAATCCTTCAGGAGAAAACCCATGAAGAAAAAATCTTCTTATTATATTTCTCAAATGTTTGTAGGCACCAACTACAGGAGACACCAATCCCCACATTACAATTTTGTAGGAACCAAAAACTACAGGAGTACAAACCCCTTTGAATTGTGAGCACCCACTCACAGGAGCACCAACCCTTATCAAAAATTTATCTTACCACTGGACTTGTTGCTTAGTTAACGAGGATGTTTTTTTTATCTGGATCTTCACTTCACACTTTATTTTTGGGATTAGATGTACTTTATTACAAAACTCTACTCAAAATACTCAGTCTAATTATCCCAACACCTTCAACATATATAAGTCACTGTAATTTTTCATCTTTACCACCTTTGAATCTACTCTTCTTCTTATTACTCTTCTCTCTTCACTCAAATATTCAATGTGTGTGCTTATCTAAACAAATGATTCTATCTCCTTATATTATCCTTCTCACATCCTTTCGAAAAGACACATCATTCTAACCAACACAACCTTTCCATTATTAATTAACACAACATAATCAAGTGCATTAGTCAGCTAAAACCAAAAGTAATTAATGCAGACCATAACAATTATTAAATGCACATCAAACAATGCAAGTAACCCCTTTATAGGAGCGTTGCCCCTCCTTAGACAAATCATTGTCACATTAAATCATTTCTAGCTATCATTAAATTCTTTTTTTCACCATAAAACATGGCATATGGACACCCCTAAAATGTTTGATATCTCTCTCCTATGTACAACTGTGTTTATCTCACTTATACCATGATAATCCTTATGAAAAAACACTTATTTTTCATGTATTTAAACTTTTTTTTATACCCTTGTATACTGCTGGTTATTTCCGTACTCTTTATCATTTCCATCAACATCCATCATAGTTCCATCATCTTCTGTTAAATGATTCTGTTAACCAAATACATCAATGATTAAGCCTTTGACATCAATGACAATATTTCCAACAAGGAGATAAAAAGATGTAGATGTAATTGTTAATGGTTAACTTACCACGTTGTCATCGAGAAGGAATGCACCAGATGGATACGCTTAGCAGAATTTGTAATCTACTATTGATAAACACGACAACATCATAAATGATGTTTCATTCTTACGTTCAATTTTAAAAACCACAACCTCCTTTCCTCTCATATCTGGAATTTTTTTTATAATTTCATAACTAACTTGCATAATAAGCAATTTTAAATTTAAATTCGATATTAATGAACACTTACATAATTCAAATTTTTCTTACCAGATCCTCTTATGGCCCCTGTTCCACCCATATTTTTGTAATGTCTTGCTAAAACGAAAAACACATCCATATTTAGATTAAATTTTGTAACCAATTGAGAGGCATTTAATTTCAGTCAAAGAATTCCAAAGAGAATCAATCGCCACTGAGTTTCTTGAAACATTCTTTTGAAAATGCCTTACCTATCAAGAGCAACACAGAGCTTAAACAATGAAAAATGTTTATGTATGCCCACAAATTTTTATGAAACATTCCGATAACAAATGATACGATCATGATATGATGAGATTGTTATCATTGGGAGGCTTTTCCATAATAGACACACCTAGTTATATTAGATCACACTAACCAGCATCATACATGGAATGTGTGATGTGAATTCCGAAGGGGTGGTGTAAGATTTATTTTGATTTTTGGGGACCAACATAAAGGAGAAGAGGGGTGCAAAAGATGGGGGTTAGATGAGAGAAGCAATTGCGAGAGGATAATATTGGGTGGAAACCATTTTGAGGAGGCTATCTTGTTACCAACTTGAGGAACATGTGTAACATGTGCATATCTTATAAGATGTTCAATGAGAAAGGGGAGTACCATGTGCATGGCATAGTGGTAATTTAGTTTGGAGATATCTTATAAAGTAAGGTGTTGTCAATGAATACTTGAAGGAAAACTTGCATTTTTTGGTTCAATCCGAAGTCAACATATGTTAAAATTGCAATTTTTAGCTATGAGGGTTCATTATGTTGTCGATTTCATGTTGATATATGATTATGGTTTCATTATGGATTTTAAGAATGTTGAATAAGGATCCCCCTCATAAAATATGATTATATATGATTGAGGGTTCATTATTGTTGGGATGTGGGATGACCTCCACATGGAGGAAGGAAGGCAGCCAATGAGTGAGATAAGTGCAGCGAAGGGTGCACAACGTAACAGCACAGGCAATGCACACACTAAACAATGCAACGCACAAAACACAAATCAAGGTAAAATAATAGCAATACGTTATTCTTCGTTACATTATAAATTTATCATAATCATATACTTAAACTAAAAAACTTCCAATTAAAAATATACCTACACTTATCAATATATATCCCAATATACAAATATATAAAATAATTTTTCTCAGTCTATATAATATTTATTTATGTTGGATATCTATTTAAAAAAATTCAATTGGTTGAGACAATATTGTATATGGCCTATCGGATTGCATGGTGCCCCAAGAATAGTTTAAATTTTGTCCATGAAATGGAAGAAAACGATACAAATCGAGAAAATGGCAATTATCTAAGAAACAGTCAGAGTTTTAGTTTATGATCCTAGAACTGTGATCAGGGTGAGAATATGAACAAGTCAGATTTTGCTAAACCTAGTAGCAATCGGAGAAACCGTGTCCAAGAAGATTATACGAAGTGGAGGATTCATATTCATTTTGACACGTAGTGATGAAAGTGAGAGTGGGGATGGACTGCACGAGGGGCTATGATGGAAACCATAGAGAATTGCATGGAGGAAGCGAATGGAAGGTACAGGGACAAGGAGATGATTGAGCCAAAGGAGGAGTGAATATTAGAATAGTGACATGTCAACTGATAACTTTAGGTGGTGTGATACATTTCAAATTTCAAATTTTAAAAATAACATAATGCATTTACGGTTGCTGGTACTATTTATGCCCCTTTTTGTGACGTGGTGTGTGGGATGAGGTCGGGTCTAACACAGGTGTGCTCTATTTAAAGGCTATGCTATACAAAAATAAAGTATTTGAAGTTCTAGAAAAAGAAATTTTACACCCTTTCCAGTTTAATTCACTAGAAACCTATAAGGTTATATAATGGAAAACTAAATGTAAAAAGATGTAAAGCATAAAAAAAGGGCCTGTTGTGGAGCATGCCTATCTTATGTGCCTTACCATAGTTGGGTCATTATCTTGGTTATGCCATTTGAGTAAGACATTAATATGTACCCTAAGTTATCAATTTGTCTATGTGGTTGCATATTTTTATAAGTGTTTTATGTGATGTTGACTTTTTTCTATTTGAGCCATATGGTGTGGTGTCATGAGCATTTAAAGTAAAAAAAATTAATTCCGATAATTTTGTGTTGTAATTTTTTGTGTCTAATATGTGGGTGTTACATATGTTATCAGAGAGGAGGTTAATGCTCTCGAACCTTTGGGACAAATTGGAATTGTTATGGTGATGCATGGTGGTGGTGGAGCTGATACGAGTAATGTGATTATACATTGTGATATGAACCATCTTGTAATTGTTATATTATAATTGCACATGTTGTGCATGTCACTTAGTGCGTATTTTTTATCATGTTGGATGTCTTGTGATGAGAGTATTCACTCCATTTTTGTGGATTCAATGAGGAGTTCATGTGATGTACTACTTGGTTGTGTGTGAAAATAATGTTATTGCAGATTGTGGAGTGTTGGAATGTTTTGGTTATTCAGTGATATGCAGATGTGTTGAATGTTGTATAAAAAATTGGTGTATAATGAATAAGATTGTATCGTGATGTCGCACCATGTTGTGATGAATGTGGCATCACCATTGTGTATTGCAATTAACTATATGTTGTAATGTTAGTCATTGTATTCATCATACATATAATTCATGTAATATGTGATGGTTCATGTCGTGAATTAGGGGCATATGGTGATCGTATGATCCCCTTATGTTACAGTTCTTGTGCTTGTGTGCATTATATGGAAATGTGATGTATTGTACCCATGAAAGTAATGATTATGCATACCATACATATATACCATTGTTAAGACAATTTGGTTAATGTGCATGAATCACCATCATGTAGTAAGGTAGCTATGTGTTATTTGTTGTGAACCTTACACTACCAACCCTAAGGGTATCAATTGGTAAAAAAGTGTGTATGTTTGTAGAGAGGAACTGAGTACCGTTGACTAGTCACTCGATCTGAGTACAAAATAGGAGGTGGAGTCTTACATAGATAAAATCCACCTCTGTTTCTTTGGTATGTATGACACATTTCCTAATGGGGACCCATATATATTGTGTTCTTCTTGTACTATTTATCTCTCCTATATGGTTTCGCCTATAGATTACCTATGTGTAACCTTAGTCATTGGTGTACCATGCCATTCACTCAATCGAGTATGAGATATGGATTGGAGGTCATCATAATTGAAAACCCACTTTTGTTCTTGGTATGCCTGGCCACCATGTATTTGTGTTTTCACAAAAACCTTAGTCTTAGTGAATAGAAACATATACCTCCCCCCTCTTAGACTATGTTGAGACTATGTTGAACCGGTGTGGGAGTATAGCGGGATGATTCAGTAGAGATGATGACAATAAATTATTTAATATACTCATTACTAGTTACATGTTGAGATTTTTTATGAGCTAAGGCCTCGACATCCGGTGCCAGCAACTTGATGATTACCCCGTTGGTGTCTGGATAAGGCCACGGTGATTGTAATGTGGCTATTTCATAATACTATTTTATTCGTAAATTGGTCATTATCTCTTTTCTTGTAGAACGCAGTTTTTCTTAATGATGTGTGCTTATATTTTGGGATTTTTATTGGATTGTTTCACTACAGGTGGATTTTTTGCACTAACTATTACTAATTATCCATTGTTTTTTCGTAGTTTTAAACTTTATTTCCATGTTTTAAATTTTATACCCTTTCCCAAGGCTTGGGATTTTTTCCCTTGGCAATTTGAGACAATTTTATGTTGGTTCTATGTCGTAATGTGTTGGGATAGGTCTTGGATTACCATGGAATGATTGAACCTATGGACCCACTTGTTATATGTTGGGTATGCCCCAAGGAGTTATATATACTAGCGGTTGTTGAACATGATTTATCATGTCACTTAGGTAGGGATAAAAGGCTCTATATCCTAGGGCCAAGGGTGACCCGTCATTATATGAGACCAAGAGAAGGGATCTATGGTTACGTGACTCAATCGTATTGATGTCACTCTATGTTTTAGTGCCGCTAATGTTCTCATGGCACTCTATGGTTGAGTCCGCGATATTGCTTGATGGCACTCCTATGTTGAGTGACCTGTATTCTGATGGTGCTCTATGGTTTGAGTGACTGGATTGGTTTTGGCACTATGATTCTTTCTCTTGGGAGGTATATGGAAGTTTTTGGTGAATGCTTTGGATGTTTTTAATGTATTTTTTTGTTTGTTTTGGAGACAGCTATAGTTGTCTCGTTATGTGTTGTGCGTATGTGGAGATTAGTGGTTATGATTATGTGTATCTTGTGAGTCTTGTTAACATGGGTTTCTGAATTGAGCTTTGAATTTCGCTTAGTTTGCATGTAACTATTTGATATTGTCTTTGCACTGTTTTTGTTATGCAGTCATATTTCGGGTCATATCATACCATTTAATATGTATCAACGTACTCTATGTTTCATGTTTTGTTAGTCAGCTTGTGTTGTTTGGATCTCTGCCTGAGACTAATTATTGGAATTCTTTGGTTATGTGGACTACCTGGTTGTCATTCCATGGTGGAATTAAAGGTCTTATGAGGTGATATAGTCTGAAAGTATGTTGACAATGTCTCGTGGTCGTTTATGGTTGTTGTTAAGTTTTGTCTGACATCTTGAGCAATTATTGTTAGCCACCCATGAACATAAGACATTGAAATTCCTAAAACAATCAATATTAAGAGCTTGAGATTAATATTTTGTAAAGAAAATAATTGA
>CM034155.1:603037631-603301113 GCA_019776745.2 Taxus chinensis | reverse complement strand
GGATAGAGGTGTCTTTCTGCGATGTGTTGACAGGCCCAGCAAGTAAAACTGCTGGAAAGTTTTCACAACTCAGCCTGTGGAGGCCATTTTTCTTCTTCCGTGACAGCGCAGAAAATCATTCGAGCCAGGTACTACTGGCCGACGCTCTTTCAAGATACGGCTACCTGGGTGGCAAAATGTGAACCCTGTCAGCAATTCGTCGGCAAGCCCAAGTTGGCTGCCCTTCCCCTAAGGCCGGTCATTATCAATGAACCATTCAGGCAATGGGGAATTGATTTTATTGGTGCACTCAATCCTCAATCGAGTGCCGGACATAGCTATGTCCTCACCGCAAACAGATTACTTCACTAAATGGGTGGAAGCCATACCCGTCAAGCATGCCACTTCCGAGGTAGTTTGCAGTTTTATCAAAGAGAATATCATTGTCAGGTTTGGCATTCCAAATAAAATCGTTGCTGATAATGCTTCTAACTTCTCTTCCCGGGAAGTTATTAGCTTTTGCTATGAATATGGGATAACTTTAGCACATGCCTCAGATTATTTTCCTCAGGGAAATGGTCAGGCAGAATCCAGTAATAAGAACTTGGTGACCTCATACGGAAATTAGTAGATGAAAATCAGCGGATGTGGCACAAGTCTTTGTACGACGCTTTGTGGGTGGACCGCATTACCCCCAAGAGATCTCTCGGCATGTCACCTTTTCAAGTGTTATATGGCACTGATGCCGAGCTTCCCATTTCAGCGGAACTTCCTGCTCTATGCTTGGCACGAGCAATCGAAGATGAAACTTTTCAAAGTTCTCTGGAAAAGAGAATCATGTACCTTGCGGAACTTGAAGAAAAGAGAGTAAAGGTGGTCGACAGGATCACTGAACATCAGAATCAAGTGAAGAAGCTTTTCGACAAGAAGGCCAAGCAGAGGAATTTTGAAGTGGGAGATCTTGTCCTTCTCTGGGACAAGCGAAGAGAGCCAAAGGGTATGCATGGAAAGTTTGACTCCTTATGGAGAGGACCCTTCAAAATCAAGCAACTCAATGGAGAGAATAGTTTCTATCTCTCATATCTGGATGGAGCTGGGCTCCCGCTTCCCTACAGCGGGCAACATCTCAAGATCTTCAGGAAGTAGAGCTTGCTCTCTCCTTTGTACAGTTTATTTTAGTTGTGTGTTTCGCTTTAGTCGTGTGTTTGCTTTCGGTTTTTGTGTGTTTCCTTTGTTCTCCCTCCGGTCCCCCTTGTTTTTGACTCCGTACCCAATGGATAGGCACATGTGATCTGGGATTCTCTACCCCCCGAGTTTCACTCAGGGATAGTCCCCCAGAAAGAGCCAGCTGTTATCCTGTAAAATTGACAAGGGCAATTTTACCGATAACCTTACCGAAAATTTTGTTTCGATCCCTCGTTAGGGATCCTTCGCGTTCAAAATATTGTAAAATCCCTTCCCGGGAAATTCAGTTTTTGAACTTTGTCTTTTTGAGCCTTTTTTGGCTGGGCGCATGGTTTTGCCTTGCAACATCAATTTTTGATGCGCCTCCTTAAAAGCCTTTGGCGCATGGTTTTCCACGTTAGCACGTCTTTCGGTGCGCCAAAGAATGTTGAGTAAGTTTTTGGTGCGCCAAAGGGCGCACGTAATATCTTTGTTACATCAAGTTTTGGTGCGCCAAAGGGCGCACATAGCTTCGTGTCGACAACTCGTTTGATGCGCCAAAGGCGCGCTCATTCTCCTGTTGTCATTTCCTTCCATGCGCCAAAGGGCGCACGTTTTCCCCTGTCGACAGTTGTTTCCATGCACCATTTCAAAAGTTGGTGGCACATTTATGACAAAGTTTTGTTATATATAACAGTGCCCGCCTTGTCGTTTTCATTATTTCCATCGAGCACGTGATATCCCTGGATTTGTCAGCCCCTGCTATGTCATTTTCATCAAGTTGTGGACCCGCTCAAGGATTTTGGCCATATTATTAAGGTAAGAGGTTCATCCTCTTTTCATTTAGTTCTTGGTGTGTGCTTGCTTGCTGGTTTTCATCAGTTGTATTTGTGCCTGGCTTGTTTCCCTCCTTGAACTTTTTGTTTTCTTCCTCCTGCCTGGTCTGTGCTTTCTTTCTCCTCTCCCTCCCTCTTTCTGGATTTGATGGAAAAGGGAGGGATGGTTTTATTTTGGCTTGGTCTGATCCTATTTTTTCAAAATAAGTGATGCCAAGCGTCCTTTCGAAGTGGAGGTTGAAATGTGAAATGCTCAAGTATTCCCCATGGCGCGTTGCCACGTCATGTTGCACCTTAGACAGTCGCGCCCCTCGGCGCGTCTACCCAGCATGCTGCAGTTAAAAATCATGCACCCCTAGGCGCACCCTTTCGGCCCGTAACACGCTCGAAACCCGCGCCTCCTTATATCCCTTTGGCGCATCTTTTACCCCTGTTGCATCCCTCTTCTATGCGCTAAGGGGCGCGCCCAGCTTCCATGCAACGCAAGAGCTATTTGCGCAAGTGTGAAACCTCCAAGGCGCGGGCGCAACTTCCGTTGCAAGTACATGATGTTGTGTAGACCCTCCATGCGCCGCGTCATATACCTTTGGCGCGCCTTTTTTCCATGTTGCACAATCTGCCCATGCGCCAAAGGGCGCACCAAATCTCAATGTAACATGCATTTCCTGTGCGCCCTTCTATATAATGCAGTCTGCTTCATCCATGCGCCATGCGCCTTTGGCGCCAACTTAACCTCTGTTGCACCCTTTTCCTGTGCGCCTTGACTATTCAGCCTGTTATATACATTTTTCATGCGCCCTGCGTCCCGAACCTTAAAAGTTCTAACTCTTTCTTCTGCTAGTATTCCAATGGAAGATCAAATGACTAATTCAAGCTTCTTGGATTGGGTTTCGCTCCTTCTACGTGCAGATCATCAGATAAGCCTTGAAGAACACATGTCTACGTCAAGCAAGAGACCCATCAAACCAAGAAGGAAGGCAAAGCTAACAGAAGAAGAAATGAAATACAAATATCAGAGGGTCAGAATGCCCGAATCACAGGCAGAGTGTAATATGGATGTCAGGGATTCTGAACTGGATCACATTGACATAGAGGAATTCTGGGTAAGAACTCAGAAAGTGACAAGGAGTCCATGGATGGATAAATTGATAGGCAGCGCCCTGCACTTTGCCGGAGGAATCCCTGTCAGCGCTGTGAATAACGAGTTTATGATGATTGTTGCACAATCCTTCAACAAAGACACAAGATGTGTCGAGAATAGCAAAGGCGAGGTAGTTATAAACCTTACTGCCCGTCGCTTTGAGTTGATGCTTGGAATCCCTCACCACCGAAACTATGTGGCTGTTAGCCAGCAAGAATGCCTCAAGGCTTGGGAGGACAACGAAGACAAGTGCATGCAATTGATGAATGAGGTCTACCTCAAGAATAAGAAGGTAGTGACCCGGTGGCCTCAAACTATCCACCGGAGTGATTTCTCGGAGGAACTCAGTGATACAATCACCTTCTTGAGCAGAGTCTTCGGTCTTTCAGATGCTCACTACTTCCATAAGTGGATGCTGCGGTACCTGGAAACAATGAATAAGAATCTGCCCGATCAGCGTTTCTGCTGGGGGGAGATAATAAGCAGCACAATATCTGAGCAACTGCAACAGTTCGCTACAACAGGAGTGTTCCACATGAACTCCTACGTAGTGTATGCTGCTGCGTCTGAAAGGGATTATCCAGGGCTGCACCGAAGCGGAACTTGGCCTCAGGCCAAAATATATGAATACTATCAAGAGCTGAAGCTGGAGAACAGCATCCAACACTTCGCTAAGATCAATGATGTTTTCTTCTATCACATCATGTGCATGTTGCGGCCAAATTTGACTCATGGCCGGACAACCAAAAACATAGTGGCAGTCACAGAGAAGTGGGGGGCCTTGTTCACCCAGTTTCCCACGTTCACCTATCTGAGGGCGGTCAACTTTTTGGGCGAACCAACCAGGTTGCCAAGGTATGCTGGACCAAAGCTGATTTTACTGGAACTATCAAGACAGCTCGTCACATACCATGAAAAGTGCCTCAAGAGAAAGAAGGGCGGAACTCCTTTCCCCCTCACAGTAGGCCGTTACACATGCTCCAGCTATCACAAGGCGAAGGAGATGTTTGCTAAGCTAGAATTGCTCAACCTAAAGCATGATTTCCCAGCAAGGCCTACATTCAACCCTAGGGGCTGTCTACCAAGGGCTAAGCTTGATCCGATTCATGTCCCTCAGATTGAGGATATCTACATTGACGTTCTCCATGAGGTAGAACTCAGAAGAAAGGATCACTCTCGCTTAGCATTAACGGAAATCATCCATTACGGAGTGGCTATTGTCCCAAAAGGGCTTCCAAACCACGGAAGACGAAGTAGACAAAGTGTATAATGACACAGAAGGGGATGATTGGCCCTTCCCGGACATTGACAGAAGCAAGGCTCCTCAGACAATCGAGGAGAGGGTCAAGGAGACTATGCGGAGAACAGAGCATTGGTGCCGCATGAATGGGTTAATCTACCTCGGTGTAGATTTTACAACTTCTCCTTTGGGTAATGCACCTCCAAGGTCAAAGAAGCAGCAAAAAGGCAAAGCTGCGGAAGGTGAGCCTAGCACCATTCAGGAGGAAGCCCCTGAAAGTCCTCTTCCTTCAGAGCCTGAACAAGTAATAACCCTGGATTCGCCAGAGAAGGAATTGGCAGAGGATAGTCCTATACGCCCATCCACCCAGGATGTCGGCATCGCTAGCAACTACAGAGGTCCCTTCTATCCCTTCTTCTTCTCTTCCTCCCCTTCCTCAGATGTCGGCAACCCACTCCTTTGGTTGTGTCTTCTCCCCCTTCTTCTACTCTCTCCCCTGCCTCTTCGTCCATCTTCTCCTCTCTCGCTGATTTGTCTTCCTCCATTTCTTCCCTCATTTCCGGGCTCCCTTCCCTTCCCATGTCTTCTACAGCTGCGGTTTCCCTTCCTCCCGTGGGCATGTCTTCGGCTATTCTTTCAATGCCGCCGCCCGCGTGTCTCCACGTTCTTCCCCTCTTCTACCGTTGCTACTTCCCCCTCTGTCTCTGGTCCTTCTTCAATAGGACCAGCTTGGATCTCTCAGCAGTTGAGCCAACCAAAGAGGAAAGTCCCCATCGCTCCGATGGACTTTTCAGTCATTCCGGCTAAAGGAGCAAAGAAGCACAAGCCAGTTACACGCTTCTCCAAGAGCGCTGTAGGTGAGAGAGTTATGTAAATTGCCTACACCGATCTTACCAAAGAAAAAGAAGATCTGTCTCTGGCAGATTTCACAGTGACCCAAGTCACAATGGGGACATCCTCTGAAAGTCTCCAGGGGGAAGCTCTTTCCGCAGTTGATGCACTCTGCGAAAAGCTTCAGGAAACAAAGGAAGAAAAGAGGCTACTGAAGGAGCAGAATAAATACCTACTTCAAGCCCTACAGAAGATGGGAAGTGCACCTCCCACAACTGCCGCTGAGACTCCTGAGCTGCTCAGTCAGGAGAAGATCAATGAATACTCAAAGATCGGTGAGCAAGGTATGGCTGTTTCTGCTTGGAGGAGCCAAATCCTTAAGGATAGTGAAAAGGTGATCACCAAGTATATTAGTTTATACCTGAACATCGAGAAGGTGAATAAGGAACTCCAAACATTAGCAAGTCCAGTATCAGAAGAGCTCGAAAATGCCAGGACTCCAACACGAGGCCTTCCAACAAATGTTCGACTGTTCAGTCGAAGATTTGGTCAAGTTTGGAGTATTCGGTCATCCAAGGACCCTCAACAAGATCATGTCCACTCTGGACTATCAGATAGATCAGCTCGAATTTGTGTTAGAGAAGATAGACAAGGTGAAGGAAGAGGCCCTGGATGCGATGCATCAAATGGAGAAGATTGTTCTATCTATGACTCCAGGGTTGCTCACTCCTTCCCTCACCTTGAGATCAGCTGACGATACTATCCGAATTTTCAAGGAGCTAGCTTCTCAAGGGACAGGGCCAGAAGTCACTTTCGACATCGAATCCATCAACAACCTACTGGCCTGTAGAGACTTCATCGGGTCCCTAATCGAGGCGGGTAAAGACTATTCCAGGGTCCCCGAAAAGCTCATTGATGAGCGGGAAACTTGCGAAGCAATTAGTGAAAGGCACAAGGATCCATCACAGGATCAATTTGCACCAATGATCAGCAAGTTCTTGGAATACCGCGCTCAGTTCCACATCTCATCTCCTGATCAGCATCAGAAACATGCGACCCCCTTTTAGGCCACAGGATGATGATGATGAATAGCTTCTTCTTCTTCTTCTTCTTCTTCTTCTCCTCTCTATTCTCCGACTTTCTCTTCGAAATATCTGAAGTGTGTTGGCACAAACGATGACATCATCCATGTTGCATCATGGGATGATGTCATCCATCCAAGTTGTAAAATTCAACATGACTTTTGGATATTTTGTAAATATCTTGTGAATAAGTGGTTGGCTCCATTTTGCCTTCTCACTCCCTCACTTTCTATAAATACTAGAATACTTGTTGTATTCAAGGAGGTGAACATTTTTCAGATAGAAATAGAGGTGAGGAGAGAAAGACTTTGAGCTTTCTTGTAACAGATAAAAACAATTAATACAATTATTCAGACTTTGTGCTCAATAGCTGTGTTATACATTAGATATTTCTTATGTTAGATCTGCATGTGTCTTTTCTGTTGAATTCATATCTACTTTTCCGTCATTTGTTTATCAGTATTGCTTTGTTTATTTATGTGAGTAGGTTTGGCTCTGTTTACTACCAAGCCCAAAGCATAGATCTTCTGACCCTTCCGCTTTGGAATTCATTTCTTTTCTTCCTTCGGATCTGTTCTTTCTCTTCTCCTTCTTTTATTCCTTTCTCTTCGCAGCCTAGAACACTCTACTGGGATGAGATCCCAACCCCCGAAGGCAGAATCTGTGAGACTTGCATAGGTTCCTGCTAGTAGAAGTAGCAATAAACCAGTTTCGCTTTGCTGTCTCAAAGAGGGGCTAAGCCCTGCACACTGTTGGCTCGTCTATCCATAGATCTGTCCACGCGACAGATTTTCGGACCAACCACGTGTAATATACTCATATGGCCATATGTGTTACAATGTTACCCATACCACGTGCAATTTTCTATGTAAGGCTTAAGTGGGATAACATACACTGGCTCCCCAAGGATATCTAATATTACCTCCTCTATGTCTTGACATATCTACCACATCCTGTATGATATTGACACCCCACTACTATCCACTGTGACAAATTACGTGAATAACATTGTACTAAACTTCAACGTTCATAAAATCTCAACTATTATGATAGAACTAAAGAAGATAATTGGCTCTACAAGGGCACCTTTCCCCAACTAAATTTTTTTGTCTTTGCACATATGATATAACACATTTGTTGGTAATAATTTTACCCTCTCTTCCTCTATCTGGAGCCTTATAATATAATATAAACCATTTTCCTTAGTTAAGCTTTGGAACTTTGTTGTAAATACAATATTCTCTTATCCTACTATAAATATAGTTTCCACACATACAGTCCTATTTTATTAGATATAATATTTTTTATATTGTAGTTATTTACACATTCAATCCTACTCTAATGGACAACCCCTAGTACATGATTTTTACAAATTTAATAGTATTCTATCAAACATTGTCTTTATTTAATACTTTGTTCCATTTCAAAAACTATTCAATCTCTCATTGTCACCACAATATATACTTCACATATTCAACCCAGCACATTCATGATGTCTAGTCACTAGCTGTATCAATGACACTCCTAAGCACCATAATGTCACTCTAACTCCTATATCCAAAGTTTCTTAATCTCAACACATTGTTTGAATTCGACGACACAATTCAAATCCATACCAAAATTTACCTTTGTGTCAATTGTTTATATTTTATATCATCCCTTTCCTCGAAAGGGGGAAAATTATATGGTCTAGCTATGGAAGACCATCTTCTCATGTATAAATCAATACACAATCCTAAGAACAAAATGGTCAAGTCTAGATACAAACATGCATGAATTCTAAGTTACTAAAATATAAATGAACACATGATTGAATTTATTACAAATGTAGGGGGTATACAATTATCATAATTACACAAATTATTAATACTACAGTTCCTATAGTACACCTATATAATGCATGGTGATACATGTGTAGTGTTTTTCAAACTTTTTAGACCAATATCCATTTGTAGTAATGTTCTCTCACTATGTGGGAAACATTATTTTGGGAAACTGAAACTCTTCTCTTGGTATCGAGAAACCCAATTCATGCCTAGTTATCAAACAACTATTAGGGATTGATTACCCCTGATTATTTTAGAATGCCA
This sequence comes from Taxus chinensis, assembly GCA_019776745.2. Taxonomy (NCBI): domain Eukaryota; kingdom Viridiplantae; phylum Streptophyta; class Pinopsida; order Cupressales; family Taxaceae; genus Taxus; species Taxus chinensis. The sequence continues at coordinate 603,292,750 of CM034155.1, read as the reverse complement.
TCTAAAATATCCACATCTCTAAACACAAAAATTCTTTGTATTACAACCTTTGGTTCTTACAACCAACTACTCTTTATCTCCATGTGGGTCTCGTTGGTGGCCCATGTTGTTTTCCGCATGTTGGTTACTTTATAATAATCCCTAATAACATTATATTCTGAACAATACTATCATATACATTCCTCTTCCTTGAAACTAGTAAAACATTGTCACTAGCATAAAGGGTTGCACAAAATCTATTTTAAATTATGCTTTTTTGAAACTTTATATATGTAAACCTTGAACAATCAAACTAGGCCTTAGTGGCACAAGTTCTTATTGATTCACTTTTGCATTGCTTCATTTGTGACTTACTTGATGGTTCCTTAGGTTTTTATGATGTGTCACGAATATCTTCAGCCTTTGTAATTATTTTTTTGTTTTAACGACTTTAGTATAGGATCATGCAAATTATTCAAGACTGTTGTATGGTCCTTGGTGACATGTATGGTCTTGACCCTTTTAGTTTTTGGGTCTTTTCTTCCCATTGGATCTCTTCATTACTCCTTTCTCTTTCACTTCTTATGTTTTTGGTTGACATTGCGCACCACTAAGATTCAAATTTCTAAGTGATAGTTTTAGGTGAATATAATTTAATTTGGGTACACTCATAATTCTTCACCTTGTCTAGATCTAGCAATGAGACAGTTAGAGTCCAACCTAAGCCAACTAAGTCACCTCTTAAACCCTAGTTGTACTTCTATTTGCCTTATCAATTTGACATGCTTGGAAATAACTTACTTTACATTTTGTAAATGTAAATGATTGGAATTTGAATTATTCATTTCCCTATAGCATATATTAAATCCTATTTAGATTAATTAGATTAATATCTTGTAATTAATATAACGTTATTACAACTAGGAAGATTTGGGTAATGGTTAAAAAACCACACCAAAGTCTATGAGATATCATTTATGGTGAAACATTGTAATAAAGTCTATAAATCTATTTTCTACCCTACCCTATTTTATTTCATTTAGTGTACTCCTATATTATCCAATTATGTATTTTTGGGACTTCAGTTTAAAATGTTATTCAATTGAGGTGATGCAAATATATTAATTGGTTAGGTATACACATATGTTCCCCTCTATAATGATGAATTTCACATCACTTTGTTGGGTCTATTCATAATAGTCTATGTAGGAGAGTTGAAAAATGCATCTCTTGCCTTGTTTTTCCTTTCAGGTAATCCTATAATGAGAGGGATAAAGTCTAGTCAATCCTCTAGTTCTTGGTTCTTGTTCATATTTTCATGAGCATAAAACTCTCATCAACACATCCCAAGTTTTATGATTGTCATGGGCTTCAGACCTTTAAACACTTGTTTTAGACTTGAGTATGTGGTTGAGAAGCCTATTAATGGACTCAAAACCTCTTTACATCCTTCCATTATTAACTCGTCAAATAGAGAATGGATTTTATTGAGAACTTGACTGAATATAGATATATATTTTACTTTGAAATGGGTTCAAAGCTACCATTGTTTTTTAGGTTCAGAAAGATAACAATGTTTTTTTAAGCATATATATATATTTCTCAATAGATTTTTACTAATAAGAAATATTTTGTTGTTATTGATGCCTTCTTTTAGATTCAAGTATAGGAAAAGAATGATATGTTAGAATTTACATTTACACCTAGGCTTCTCAACATTAGGGGAGTACTCCTTAAACCATGAGAGGAGTACTGCTAGGCATCTCACCAACACAACATGATTCTCCTCAACCACCTCTTTGGTTGTTGCACATCAGATCCCATAGTAATTTCTTCTCTTATCCTCCTCAAGGGTACTGGGAGGGGGATATGGATTTTTCTTTTGAAAGAAACTTTTATCACTTCTCCTTTTGTTGGAGTTTAGAAACATGGAACTCAGTTAGCATTAGATTTCTTTCTCCTCTACCCCATTGGATAGATGCTTCTTGTATAATTGGTTTTTCAAGATGTGGATCAAGATGGATAGGTTGCACTAGATATTTTGTTGAGGTATCCATCCTCTTAGGTTTCTATGCCTTCGTAGAATGATCTACTACCTCCATCTCCAGTTCTTGGCATTGTTGTATGTGCATTAGCTCTTGGTTTTTGTTAGTTTAGTTTTTTGTAAGACTAGTAAAAATATCTTAAATACATTCTTCTGAGAAATGTGATCTATAGATATTAATATCAAAGATCTTGTTTTGGATTCTACACATATCACATCAATTAATAATTTTTATTTTTATTAGATAAGGTAAAAAAAGTAGATTTTGAAGGGATCGGGAACCCTGTACAAACCGAAAGATAGGCATCAAGGCACAGAGGTGGAACAAAAAGCAACAAGGCCTAACTAGGCTTAAGATGAAACAAGTAGACGAACCACAACCCCAAAGAAGGATCCACCGACAGAAGAAAGGTCCCCAAAATAGGAAAGTCAAAGAGACTTGTCCACCCAAAAAGGAGCAAGACTAACTACCTTGGTACATCCCTCTTTGGGATCTAAGGCTCATCTTTGTAGGAGAACTTGCACTCTTTCCTTTCTTTTTGTTGTTCACTACCTTCCAACCATCGCCCACGTTAGGATTCACATTCTCATCTAGGTGGATAGGTAGCTGAATTTCAAGAACTTCCTTGTTTTTAGTATTTTGATTCCTCTTGAGACTCAGAGATTCGGGAGACGAGGCCCCTCCCTTGCCCACCATAAGATTTGAATTCTTAGCCAAACTAGTGGGGGAAGGGGAAACCTCACACAACTTATCCTCTTGTTTATCCTTAAGACTTTCTAACTCATTTTTTGTATCATTGTCCTCAAGTACATAAAAAACAAGATTATTCAGATTAAAATATTTCCACCAGGAAACCCATCCTTTAATTTGTTGTTAAACCATTTGACAATCAAAAGCTAGATGTCCCAGAGAAAATAAAGTTCTACATGTAAATGGGAACCCTTAATAATCTAAATTTTGTGTCCATATTGAGTCCTTGACATTGAGTTCCATACTGGCTGGAAAGTCAGTAGTTATGTCCATATCCACCAGTATTCGGGCATAAGTGGTGTGATCAAAGGAATCGGTTTTGGGGTCAATAGATAATAATTTACCCAACACGTCACCCATAGATCTGAAGCAATTCTCACTCCAAAAGTGCAGGGGAAGATAGGGTAACCTCATCCATACTGGTATGGAATTAAATGTTTCAGTTGAGGGATTAAACTGATGAAACCATGGCTTCATGAGAAGGAAATGTGATTGGAATTCCCAATTTTTTTCTGGAAAATAATCTCCTTATTAGAGGAACTATAAAAAACTACTACAAAAATGCCACGGGTAGAAGGATAACTATTTTCTTTACTTTCAATGAGGGGGTGCCATTGTTAAAAAATCAAACTGTTCAGAGTAGGGAGCCCAAGGGAGCCATTACTGAACCTGCAAATCAAACCCCTCTTTTGAAAATATTCAATAGTCTTAGTAACCTCGTCTCCAAAGGAAACATTAGGTGTTTGTTTAGAATAGGCCATAGGTTTAGCAGGAGGCCTACACATAGATTTGGCCGTAGTAAAGAAGGATTTTTCCGCATCTGAGCCCCCCTTGTTAGGACCAGTAGCAGCTGTTCTGCCTCTACCACCCACCATCAAGGCCTCACCCAAAACAATACCCCTGAGTATGCCAACAACAACCTCGACACTAGCACACAGGGCCGGGAAAAAAAGGAGGGTGAAGACAAGAAACACCCAACCCACTATTCTACCCCAAAACGCCAAACACAAGGGAGCTTGGTATAACCCAATCATTGATTTGAGAGATACCAGTCACGACTGGGGAAGAAAATGACATCCCCTACTCCAAAACTGGCTAAAAATTTATGCCGCCATCATTCCCACCTGTCGGCTGAACAGTGATACCATAGAGTTCACCCCCACCCAAACTACCAGCCGAGCCATTCAATCCGCCAGTGGTCGAGTTCAAGTTTACACTAGGAATCCTCCTGCGAGCACCCACCGCTTCCCATGCAGAAGTAGAGTCGTCGCTAAGGAGGCTAGGGTTAGGGAAAAGAACAAGAATAACATTGAATTTCTTTATAGGACCCGAATGATTTATTATTATTTTTAATTAATAATTTTATTACATTTTCTTCATATTTCACAAAAAATATATTTTAAAAAAAGGCCACAAACTCTATCATATGATTAATATATAATTTTTTATTGCTTCTCAAAATTTTAAAAACTATTAAATGAATGTCAAATGGATGTCATATTTAATGTATAGAAAAAAATTACATTATCACAATATTATTTCCCATCCATTAATACATTACCTTTGGAGAATGGGTGAGAAGGAGACTGGGTGGGAAGGAGATTTTGAATTTTTTCTTAGTCAGGATTGTTGCAGCTACTGGCGAACCCCTCTCATGGGGTCAATGAATATGTAATCAAAATAAGGAAGCCCTCATTCCTTTCTCTCCTTCATGGAAGGATGTTGCTCCAGTTCTGCAGGTCCCTGATGAGGTTGTGAACCGAGTTTAGAGGAGATACAAATCTACCTTGGTAGGTTATTTCTCTGGCTTAAGACCCAACATTGATTGTGTTAGAGCTTGGTCTAGGAGAAAATGGAGGCTTTCTAGGAATCTGGACATTATGGCACTTTCAAACAGTTCCTTCTTGCTTATTTTTCTGCTTGAAGAAGATATATTGAATGTGCTTCAAGGGAAACCTTAGTTTTATGGAAAAAAGGTATTGTCTCTTTGTAGATGGTTTCCTGGTTACCTTGTTAGGGTTCCCCCTATCTTTTCTATGTGGGTTAGATTTCCAGCCCTTCCCCTGGAATTCTAGGAACTATATTTATTTTGGGCATTGCCAAGGCTCAGGGTAGTTTTATTGCTATGAATTCAATGACTATGGCCCATACTAGACTTATCTTTGCCAGAATTTGTATTAATTCTCCATAGGGAAATACTTTTCCTTCCCTATCCTCCTTTCCTAAAAATTTCGGTCTTTGGAATAGTCTTTAGTGTACGAATCATCCCCTATTTTTTGCTCTTATTTCCAGACTGTGGGACATGGCGATATGGGTTGCACAGCGAAGTCTCAAATCTGGAGTAGGAAAGACGTGCCTGTTTTGGGTAATGATACTTTGTCAAAGATTAAGCCTGATGTAGTCTTCCCCCCTATGGATCCATCGGTGAATGGGTCGGGTTCTCAGTTAGCGTCCTCTGGCTCTGGTGCACCAGTTGTGGTGGATGTACAGGTGGAGTGGATGGCAGTATCAACAAAAACAGACTTGCAATCTTCCCAAGTATGATGAAACAACTTGAATTTAGGCATATATGGTGGAATTAGAATCTTGTATTACAAGAGAAGAAGAAAGAGTAAAATCTCTTATCTACACTCTTAAGAGTAGAGCCACAAGATGGGGGGTGACACACCGCCCCTCATTATCCAAATAGGATGGCATTACAGACACCTTCTTAACACACTTTGGAAGGATAAAAATGAAAGTAAACCTACAAAGTTTTGAGGTAAGTGTGATGTAAGCACATGTCCCATCTCCAATGTGCACAATTTTGAGGCAATATGAGTATGTAACCATTAGGAATTACCAATATACCTATGGGTGCATGCATTTTATAGCACATCGATAACATGGGAATTTTCATGGTATGTTCTGACTAATACATTAGGTTAGGATTTGGTGAATATGGACTTTGCAGGAAATTTCTAGTTCTAATTTTCCGCATGATAATGGTATGAAACTTTAATTTTAATGAAAAAGGAAACATTCTAGAATAATGTTGTTATGGAAGAAAGAGTGGTTCAACTCTTTGATAAGGAATATTATGCAATTGAATATACTTTCATAAAAATAGGCCTACGCACGATAGACTGGAATATATGACTTCCAAACAGAAAAAGGTACAAGTAACTAATTAAGTTATATGAATAAGATGACCCCATGAAACTGATTTCATTTTTTTGGGAAGTGAGCCTTTAATTTATTTTTAATCTTTAGGTGTTTTTGTTAAACATACATAAAAAGGATGAATATTTATTATAGGTGGGTTTTCTAATTTTGTTAACTTCCAACATTAATTACACTCATCAAATAACAATTTCTAAAGTGACTATCGATTTAAAAAATTCCAAAAATTAGAGGGAAAGAATGCACTTAGCTAATTATGTGTGGATCTAGAAGATTTTAGGTATTCCAAGTGTATGAAAAAAATAATCTAGAACTGAAAATTCTTCATTATTAATACTGTAACCTAAAACTGAGCCTTGTTAAAACCATACAACTAGGTCCAAATGCATCCATATGGTTCTGACCCTTTTATACGGTCTTGGGCATGCTTGAAATCTGGGTCCTGCAAATTCCTGAGTACTTCACTTGCCTGGAAATATATGTCATTGTATTTTTGTCTTCCTTTGTTCACCTTTAAAATAGATCTATAAAATTTTCTCAAAACCTCGAACCCTTGTAGTGTAAGGAGTTCATTCAAAACAAATTTAGGTGGGTTTTGGGCACCCTTATACACTACCAATGTTGTCACTAATCTAAAGAGGTCTCAAAATGCATATCATTCTTCCAGCATTTGATATCTACTGTAGTGAAATCATACTTGACAATCATGCTTTGTAAGTGCTTCACTTGAATTTCAAACTTTCTCAAATACTTGGGAAGGGTCAATTTAATTGGTTTTAGGATGGATATGGAGACTCCTAGAACTGGAAGGAGACTTCATAGTTGTAGAGTTAGTTCCCTAACGGATGTGCATGATTTATTTAATAGTTTAGGGAGTCTGGAGTTCCTTATGTGCTTTCTTTTACATGAGGAGTTTCTTAAGGTTCCCCAGGTTTTTTGCTTCTAGACCACAATAATGAGTATGTGTTGAGGTCAAAATTTCTCAAGACCTTAAAGAAACCATTGATATCTAGGTGGGGGAATCATATTACACTCAATGTTGGTCTACATTAACCTTCCCAAAACATATTTTTATTTCGAATCTATTGTCTATAGATTCAGGATTTCCCTTTGTTAGTTGACCATAACTAAAAAAAATTCAAAGCCAAATATTTTTTTTATTAAAGGCAAATAGTATTGAAGGGATTAGACCCTATTACAATAAAGGATCAACAACCAGATCAACATGAAAAAGCATCAAAATAGGATTGAATGCAGATATTATGATAAGTCCAACAATAGTAAAAAAAGAAGCTACTGATAAAAAGCAAAATAGGGACATAACAACAACTAAACAACAAACAAGAAACAAACTATCAGAAACAAAACAGCAACTTAAACTCCTCCAGCTTTCCCAAAAGGTATTATTTATTCGAGGCCCTTTCAATCCTTGTTTTGATCATCTGCAGGTAGGTAAAAAGTTCCAGAGTGGTGATATGTGTTTGTGTCCTAAACGTTCAGCTGTGAGATGACATGATTTATCTCCTTTTCAATACCCCAAATATCCTCAGGGACTCCACCCAAAAATGTGATGCTTCTTACATTTTGTTCAAGAAACTCATTGATTGCTTTGAAGATGGCCATGTTGTGGTCATGTCTATCCTTATTTCTCCCTAGTCTACTATCTAGTGACTTCAATTTTCTGTAAATTTATTCAGTCAGATCTATGCCAAAACCCGCATCATCATTTACCTTTATTTTTTCCTTTTTTTTTGTTTAGCTAATGTATCTCTTTCTTGGTATTTTCTACCTCATTTTCTAGCATTTGCATTCTAAGGAGAATATTATCCCTCTCTTGCTGGGAAGCTTTTTCCTGCCCTGCATTATTGATATGCAAGAGATTTTGAACCATTTACATATCCTTGTTACTCCAGAGAACACAACTAGAGGTAGGTGGGGTCACTTTGTGGGGTGAAGGGTTCTTAGGATTGACATTCATTATATTGGAAGAGTTGGTCGGGTTGAGAGTGGGTGTGATGTGAGAGGGACTGGGTTGAATGCTAGGGTAAACAAGAATGGCGAGGAAATTGATGAGGCAATGCTTGTGAAGGAGAAAGATGAGCCGTTAGTGAATATTGCACCTTCTTACGTCTCTATAAAATTTTTGTTGGAATATTACACCTTCTTAGGTCTCTAGAAAATTTGGTTGGAATAAAAAAAGCATTAACAATCCCCCATTCTCCACCATTCTCTTGACACTAATAAGGTTGGTGAACTATAAAATATTCAATTACTAGTTGAAAAAAACCTTCCTAATCCTATTAGAGCTTATATCTCCAAGATTTCTATGGATTATTTCTCACCGTATTAGGAGATGATGTCAACTAATCCACCATAGCGTTTTTCTCCTTCTATGGCATCCGAAGAGCTAACGGGTTTTCAAAATTTTATACAATATAAGGGTGGGTTTTATTTTATGTCTCAACATTTAGTGTCACTTTGTCCCCATAAAATGGGAACTAAATTCTCTCGAAAGCCTCCTCACCACCACAAGGAAGCTAAGATAACACCTTTTAATAGAAAAAATCACAATCTATTGCATTTTTACTTTCTAACTAGCAATGTCTTAGGAAGAATAGTTATGATGTCCTTTCAGACTTGATTTCAAAGGATATGTCTCTAGATGCTCATATTCAATGAATTTCATTTCATAGAATGTCAGGGGTCTTAGATTCTCCATTCACAAGTTTAATGTTCAAGATTTTAAGAAGCGGTTTCTAGAGATGTACATTCTTTTTTATAGGAAGTTAAGGTGGAAATGTTTCTTTTATGGATGATCACTTAAGTCATATGACCAGATAGTTTACCTTTGACTATTCATCATGAGGCTCACCATGGAGGAATTATATAACATTTATCACTCCTAAATTGAAACTTAATTATGTTAATCATGGATGCGACTCGTAGAATCACTTCTTATGGGTTTTATTTAACATTGATAATCCTTGTTTTGGATTAATTAATGTTTATACAAATAATGATGTGGTTGAAAGGAATATGTTATGGCATTGGATTTTTCAAGAGATCTTTTATTCCCATTAGGTAATATGTGGCGATTTTAATATGGCTGAGTTGGATATTGACAAGATTGGCCATATACCCATGTGATGGATTACTGGTTAATGGGTAACCTAGATGTATATGTATAATAAACATGGATTTTATAACCCTAATGTCCATTTAAATTATATTTTTTTTCATTTTTTAGACTTCATATAAATTATGCCCAAGGATTTGATCATGTCTTTATGCACCTCGATCCTATCATAATGTTAACAAAACATTTTTTCTCCTCCTCTAATGGTTTTCAGTTACTAGTAGAGTCCTGTAGGACTTGGTCCTTTCCATTCACTATCCTATCTTCTTTAGGATTGAATTAAACTTCAAGTGCCAATGTGTTTGAAAGGAATGATAAGAAGATTGTTCCAAGCCACAATCTCATATGATAATAGCACACCACATTAGATTTGCAGAACATAAGAGCTAAAATACCATATATGGAAATCCATCATAATCGATAATGCTCAATAGATTACAATACAATGACTTGAATTACTGAATAATAAAGATGTACATATAAGAGGAGGAAAGTGCAACTACTACCTAAATCAATGGTGAATAACTCCTAATAACTGATACTGGTAGTTAAGTTAAGTCCAGAAAACTAGTAAGCTAACACCACATAACTTAGAAGCTAACTCAAGATAACTAGTAAGCTAACTCCACACAGCTATTATAAATAAGCAAGGTAACCCAACAAGTGTAATAATTATCCTAATAAATACATAAAATGATAAAATAACCTACACTAACACCCTCCTATAAGCATAACTTAGGTGGAAGAAAAATAAGGTGGGTCCTGGAAACAAGGCATGGTGAGGTACCCATGTACAATAACTTGAAAAATTAGACACCACAAGATACCCAAAACTAGTAATAACAAATTAGAGAGAGAAAAATCCCACTGCAAGATATCCTAAGAAGTTCATCTCCAAAAAATCATATAATGCTGAAGAAGTTTGGTGCGCACTATGGTCTAAATCCACTGATCGATCATATAACTCAAAAACAACTGGCAATGGGCTTCACCATAATAGCTCCATGTAAGGAGAGTGTCAATGGAGTGATGTCAAAAGTGTAAAAAAAGCACCAAACATAATTTGATCAACAGCTACAAAAGGTGTGCCACAATCCAAGAACAACCAAGGAAACAAGTCAAGGACATGAGATCCAAATAAATAGGAGTGCCACGATCCAAGAAAAACCAAGGTAACAAGGAAACGACATAAAATACGAAGAAGCAAGATCAACTGCTACAAATAGGTGTGTCACGCTTTAAGGAAAATAACCAAGGCAATAAGCAAGGACATAAGATCCAAATAAATAGGAGTGCCATGATCCAAGAAAATCCAAGGTAACAAGGAAAGGACACAAAACCTGAAGAAGTAATATCAACATGTAACAAGACAAAGAAATAAAAACCAAATAATCAGTATCAACACCACACCCTCACATACTACTGAATGGGTAGAGTGACAGCTCAGATTTGTATGAGTTGCCAAAATCAACTACTCAAACACTGAAAAATTAACACTCAGATTCACTAGAATAAATCCCCCAAAAGATAGACTATCAACATACCAAAAAAAGTGTCGAAAATACAGATCCAAATATCTCAAAAAATAAGACAGATATAAATGTATACACCCATAAATATAAGAATGCAACACCCAAAAGTTTAGGACGTCGGGCTCAACCGAAATTGTGTCCACAAGTGATTACAACACCCCCCCCCCCAAATTTGGCACTTTATAATTACGTGTATTTAAATATTACAATGAGTAAAAGTACCTTTTACATTTGAAATATGTGTATAAAAATTTCACCAATGCGTAGATCTAGAAAAATACACAATTTCAAAAAATGCTCACCTTAATCTGAGCTACGGATCAAAATTTATGAGCTATAGAAGGGTTTTCTATTAAAATAATATTTTAATGCTAATTTTTTGTTAAAAGCTACACCTGACACCCAAATTTCCTAAGGGTAAAAGAGTGCATCCACATGATATAGGCTTGCGACCAAAGGATAAAAGCCTTCACCCAAAACCTAAATTTTTAGAGGGTAAATCATTGCACCCGGAGGGTACACATCTATATCCAATGGATAAAAGAATTCACCTAGAGGGTACAAATTTGTGTCAAGTGGATAAAATACAACATCTAAAATAGAAATATCCTAACGTTAAAAGAATGCATCAAGAAGGTACACGCTTATATCCAATGGATAAAAGAATGCACCCATAAAGTAAAATTGTTAATACAAACTTAGATTGCAAATATCTCTTTTTATGGCACCTGTATCAAAAAATAGAGAGAAACTTAGAAAGTTTCTCAAAAAACCTAGAAAGATGATATCAACAAAAAAAATTTCTATACATAATTATATGGATTTTTTCAGAAATGTGCCAAAAACCCTTAGAAAATGTCCAGATTTGACTATCTCAAAACATGGCTGAGTTTATAATTAATTCTAGGGTTTTCCACCTTTCAAATCCAATAGCGCACTCCATTTTACATAAAAATTCATGTTGCAAAAAAGTACTAACAAATTATGAATACATGAAAGCAATAAACCATTGTTTGTAAAGAAAAACTTACAGATGGATTTCTACATCATCTATCACTTTGATACCATGAAAGGAATGATAAGAATATTGTTCCAAGCCATGATCTCAGATGTTAATAGCACATCACATTAGATTTGTAAAATAGAAGAGCTAAAATACCATATATGGAAATCCATCATAAACCATAATGTTAAATACATTACAATACAGTGACTTGAATTACTCAATAAAAAAGATGTACATATAGGAGGAGGAAAATTCAAATACTACCTAAATCAATGGTGAAGAACTCCCACTAAATGATACTGGAAGTTAATTTAACTCCAAAATACTAGTAAGCTAACTCCACATAACTGACAAGCTAACTCAACACAACTAGTAAGCTAACTCCACACAAATAGTACACCTAAGCAAGCTAACCCAACAAGTGTAGGGCTAACACAAGTGTAATAATTATCCTACTAAATAAATAAAAGGATAAATAATAACCTACACTAACAGTGTTGACACTACTCCTTTTTATCTCAATACCACTCTTTTGCATCACAGGACCACCCTTCACCATATTAAAAGGGTATGGGGCCTTGTGGCTCACCCTACAAGAAGAATACGATAGATTGAATGGTAGGCATATGTCATTTAGTAATTGAAACATTTTTTGTGCAACTGTGAACATAGAATGGACCATATTTTGAGAAATCTTAATCCACCACCACCACCTAATTAAGCCACTATAAAGAAAAATCCCTTTAATGAATATTTGTAGAGACAATTGGAAAATTTTAGGTGACACCATGGAAAATACCTATGATGTGTTAAATTCCAATGAGAAGGGTATATAAGTGAGATTTATTACATTCAAATTTGAACTAGCTAAGATCATGTTTCTAAGGAAAATAGTGCGATTCCATCAAGTGTGAGAGTGAAATTCATGCCGATAAATCGAAGGCAATCTAGTAAGACATCAGCTTCATAGAGTGTGAAAATGCCATAAAGAGTGACTTGCAGGAGATAGTTTGGAAGGGATTGAGATCAAATGAGGTCCTTTAAAATCTCAGGAGATTGAGTGAGTTAGAAGCGATATGTGTCTCTTGATAGAGGGTTTGAAGGAGTTTGGAGTGTAAATATCTTTGAGATCACCATCAGCTGAGCTTATGATACAACACTAAATTCCGAATGATCTTATTGGGGAAGTTTCTTAAATATATAATGATGATGATTCATATTAATTCAAGGTCTCTTATTGTGAGTAATATCAACAAAGTTTTAGGGGTTGGCTATTCCTTGTGGGTTGGTGCCTCACTAAAGAAATCTCTTAGGATGCCTGTAATTCCAATTCACTTGAGTATTTATTGTGAGTCAACTATTGAAAATATTTTCATTGGGTTTTATTCCCAAGATGAGGGTTTCCCACTTAAATTCATTGTGTTAGTGTGTTCTCCTTCATGTTTATGCAATTGCTGGATGGTTATTTCTTATTATTAAGATCTCATTAATGCATAATTGCCATGGATAATGGTGCATATGAAAGTTAGTTACCTGGAATTAATTAGTGCAGAGAAAATATAGTTCACCTCCATCTCAGATCCATTGTGCTTCTAAAATTAGTCTATATTTTGGCAATGGGTATGTGAATGGTCTCATGTAGTCACAATAAACTATAATTACTAATTGTTAAATATGATTTTTAATATATGCATACGTCATGATTTAATGACATTTCCTATAGAAGAGGATCCATGCTGAAAATGATTTGAGTGGGTTGGACATAATATTAATAGACATGTTGGGCATAAGACCATGTAAGTTAGACATAAGCCTCTGAAGGTATGGGAATCCATCAATGATGTTCACTTTGAGCGTAAGGCTATTGGGAGGTTGGGATATAAGCCTCATGTAGGATGATCTTTACATGAGCCTAGGAAGGGCTGAAGTGTAATTTTTTGTAGGGAATCTGTGTGCATAAGCATGTGAAGGTACTCAACTGGTCTAAAACTAATGTTACTTTACAATATTTGTCTAAATTTTCCATGTTAAGTGGGAAGGAGTAGGAGCTAACATTGTTTTTAAGCGTGTATGTTAGAAAGGTGTAGGATAAAGTTCTCACCCATACCTAGTGCTGGTAGTGTACATGTAGGAAAGGTATCCATATATTTTGTTGCATCATGTAACTATCATGTAGAGATTTTTTACAGATAATTATTAAATCAATTGATAGAGCAACTTTGGTTATTTTTCATGTGGTTTACACATTGGAATGATCTAACTCCTATGATTTTAATACAGGTACGAAATTATCTAACTCCTAGTCATAACTAATATGACCAAGGTAGATCCATGCTAGGACACTTGAGTGAGATTTTTTTTTTTGACTCATTTTTGGTGATTTATATTGACATTAGACTACCTTGATGGTAGATTATCATAATTCATGTCGATTTGAGGTCTGTTCATGAGTCTTGGGTAAGGATTATTGACCCCTAAGAATAAAGTATACATGACATATTAAATACCAGGGGTCCCAATGAATTTTTTTGGATGAGGTACCCATAGTTACATACAAGGATCCTTAAGTTTTTACATTGATGACCCAGTGGTTGGAAAACTATCCAGTAACAATATTTGTGTAATGGATACGTTCTCTCAATATAGTTAATATGTAAGAAAATGTGTCCCAGCCATCTGAGGATTACATGAAATTATGGTAATCCATTGAGACCTAGGAGATAGGTCTCGTCAAGAATATCAAGAGCGCCATATTTAGGGAGTTCTAAAAAAACGCATAAAATGCCATGGGAGAGGGATATGAAGTCTATAACTATAGAAAGTATGTGGAAATGAGATATAAGAAGAAACGTAGTCCTCCACATCTAGATTGAAGAAGATCCACCCACACCAAACTAAATGTATGCCCCTAGGAAGGACAAAAATGGGAGTGTTGGAAGTCTTCCCACTCCACGAAGAAAAACAAAGGCACCAACACAAAGAAATCTGAGTCTGGTCCACAAAATTGTAACATAGGTATAACAATGGAGTACCAAAGAACTGAAGGTAATGCCACATGTGTAGAACTGTTAGAGTGTAGAAGAGGAGCACCAAAAAAAAGGATTTCCAAGTGATGTGAGAGAAACACAATAACACCCACAATAGAAAGAGGATCCACAAGCAAGGGTGGATTAATGAAGGTCTCCTAAAAAATTGAAGTGATAAGATTCCTAGAAGGGGTACTCCCAACAAAGGAGATGATGGACTCCTTAAAAACAACTGTATAAGGATGAGGAACCTGTAGTGCATTAGAAGTGGGCCCTACAAAAAGATGACCAAGGTAAGTTATATACTCTTCCCAATGAGGGGGATCGACAAACAAAAGAGTGATGTAGGACAGGTATAAGTCATCCATACATGATGGAAGAGGAGTGGAAAGGGACTCACATTCAATCGAAGTGGAAAGGAGGATGGTGAAATGAATGTATGATGGTGAGAATGGGAATGTTCAATGTCTTATGGGAAGCGGGGAGTGCCAAAATACTCTGGAAAGGTGAGAGAATAACAATAAGGGTCCTCAATAGCACTCTCATCATCAAAATTAGAAGTACTGTTGGGCCCCTAAAATATTGACCAAGTACAAGAAGGTGCGTGGGCACACAAGGCCTATTTTAAGAAGGGTGCATAAGGAAAAATCACGTAGGACAAGGTTTTAGGAGGTTTTAGTAGAATCAGTGACGCGTGCAAAAGGCAAAGAAAAGGCTTTGGGACTTAGCAATATGTGTCAGATTGGGAAAAACACAAGGAAAACATGACTTGACTACGCACATGGAGTGGATAAGGTGCTAGACTGGTAACTTGGTGCCCATGAAAGGAATATACCTTACGATAGAAGATTCCAGAAGGTCATCATGGCAAAGGATGGAGAACTCACGTTTGAAGGAGCGTGTTCCCATGGAGGACCACTTGGACACTTGGCACCTGATCTACAACTTCAGAAAGGCATGGCGGTGCTTGCTAAGGCTATATATATATACAAGCATCTTGTAGAAGAAAATATATATAGATACCAAGAATGGAAAGAGGCGAGGCTATGTAGAAATACTGTGAGAGTTTTATGGGTTGGGCTTAGAGGATCTGTAGGGTTATGATGTATCAAGGGGATGGGTCTGAATATTTTTATTTTTAGTAAGAAGGGCTTAAGTCTAGTTCGGATGCATGACATTGGTCTTTACTATTATATAGATCTGTGATTCCCTCAGTAAATGTAATGTGGTTCTAGGTTTTACTTATATCTGTATGGATCAGTTTTATATATATTTGATATGAGTGGGCGTAACACCCTGTGCATTTCCTTTTTGTTATGATTCAAATCTATGTCTTGTAATTCTTTTCTTATCAGAATGAATACATTGGTTTAGAAGCCCATTTTGAGCTCTAAGATGAATGTATGGTTTGTTTCTAGTCTCTTCACTTAATTTTCTGTCGTAAATAATGCATTCTCAAAAAAATCACATAAAGGAGGGGCTCAGAGCCCATGCATTCCTTGGGTGAGCGCCCAGCACCCACTGGGTGATAGGCCGACGCGCATGGGATTTCCTTCTTCTTTGAAATGACATAAAAATGAATACATCTTGGTTTCATTACCGGGAACTCTTTTCGAAGTTTTTGTGAGAAATGACATGGATATTTTTCTTTGTTATGTGTGATGATAGAACGATTGACTTTAGAAAGTGTTGAAACATGGTTCAAGATCACAAAGGACAAGTTTTCTCAAAGATTCAGCATTGGACTTGAGTTTGATGTGTGTAGATGGGTAGAAGAGAACCTATACCACGAGCTATATGAGAAATTCTTTTTCTACTTCCCAGTAGAGCTTATATGAATGGCTTTTGGCATACACATCTAGATCAAGATGGTACTATATATCATGCGTGTGGACCCAAGATGACTATCAAAGGCTGTAGGATGGAGATCTGACTTGGATGCATATTATTGGTCACTGGTGAAAGGGAGTGTTGGATAATTACACTTTAGAATATGCCATTTTAACGTATTCTTTCCCAAAATTTACTGAGTTTGAGTTTATGAGGGATCCTAGAGGATCATTTTTGAGTGCTATTCCTTTGGCTATGAAGATATTGTTTGTTACTTTGAGTTTAGAAGAATTCCCCATGGCCGACTAAGATACTCTTAGCATTGGGAGAGGAAGCTCTGGTGGGGGAACATGGAAGACATTACAACTAAAAAGGAAAGGGAGGAGAGACGACTCAAGTATAGCGAATCTCGTGAAAGGGAGATGACTAGAAAATGTGAGGTTGCAAGTATGATGGATCTATGGAGGTAGAGGTTGGGAGATGGTGTTGAAATTCACACAGAAGAAATGGAGCCTGAGTAGTCTGTGATACCCCATCTTGGTAAGTGTAGGAGACAGGCCTCTTCAGCTTGTGATGAGAGTTCGTTGCATGGAGAAAGAAGAGCCATTGGCATGCATCTTAACCCACCTGGTGACCAACCCTTGGCGCTTGATTTTCCAAATCAAGGGAGAAGTATTGATAACCTAGTTGGTATCAGTGGGAGTAACTAATCGGTGCCTAGAAGATATAATTTTTCGTTTGGAACATATATGGCCACACATACCATTTCAGTGTTTGGAGGAATTTTTGGGCAAAGTGCAAGTACACAAAGTTTGGGAAACACGTATGGGAGTGGCGCGGGATACACTTCTGGCAGTGGAGAAATATCAAAAATCATTGGTGTGTAGTTCATTAGAACATTGGGGACACTAGGCGTGACCAATTTAGGCCCATTGCCGATTATAGGAGGATCGGGAGGTGGGACTGGTGGATCCAGTGGATCTATTGGATGGAACATCGGAGGGAACCAAGGATCCAGATTTGGATGATAGTGGCCTCGGCCACCTCCTTAGGTGTTCTTTGAGATGTATTTACACTTGTCATATTACCAAGGTATAGAGGATGTTGTGAAACACGTGCACACATGTGAATTACTATGGCACGTGAAGGGGATCACTACCTCGGTGTGAAGGCAAGTCAATTTGGTCAAACAATGTTAAAAGGGTACATGCATAACTGGTATAGGAAGTATGAACCCTATTAGATGGTGGTAGAATACACCACATTCAAGAATGCCTTCCTTGTAGAGTTCCATGTACCAAAGTTTGAGAAGAAGAACATCAGTGCTTTGAAGGAGATCTAGCAAGGAATGATAGAGAATGTGTGGGAGTATGATGCATAGTTTAAAACTCTCCTATCAAAACTGTCATATAAAATTCACCCTTCATAACAGGATTAATGGTTTTTTGGATGGTTGATCACCCCACTTAGGAGGGAATTGTCACATAAAACATTCATTGACCCCCGCGAAACTCTAGAGGCTACCTTATGCGCTGAAGCAGTTAGGAGCATTGATACTAGTGTGAGCCCCTTTATGGAGGTTCAAATCACTACAATGGGCAAGTAGTTAGAGAAGTTGTTTGTAAACTCAACACATGATACTCGTAGTGGTCTTTGGTGCATAGATTGTGAAGTAGAGGGGCATGCCAAGGATAGTTTCCCTCGGAAGTTAGTACGCACTGTAGCAATAGATTGTGAAATTTGTCACGGGGACCATGATGCAAGTAGATGTCCCTTTTTGCAGCGTGTAATATGGAAGAATGTGTCTTACTATTGTAAGGTCTACACCTATACGACCCATGATACTAGGGATTGTAGGCTTATTGACCAAATCCATGAGGCCATTGATCATGATGTGCACTAGACCAGCCTTGTCAGTAGTTCCAAGGAAGATGATTGTCATTATAAAGGATGTGCGGATGGAGGGGCATGTGGGAGAGGTTCTTGTGGAGGATTTCATGGTCCTAATAACCATGGAGGAGGAAGAAGTGAGTTCCCATGAGGAACCTCCTATAACTGTGGATATACAAAACATTACAGGCATGAGTGTCCATATTTATTACAGTGCTCATGGTGTGAGAAGAAGAATAAGTATGAGGAGTTCCCTGAGTTGTTTGAGCACATGAGCTAGTAGCACCAGAAGGAAAAGGGCACTAGGATGGTGAGTATAAAGAAGGCCGAGACACCGTGAATTCCTAGAGTGGCGTGTGAGTCATGGTTAGAAACTATTTTGGTGACAACATGAGCAGAGGCTACACGCACCAAGGAAGTACCAACATAAAGGAATCTAGTTTCAAGAGAAGAAGTGGTGCACAGGAAGTATCTAGACCCTGCCCACCAGAAGGAAGTGTATTAAGAGAGAATAAATGTCATTTGGAATTTGTAGGAGAAATATAATGTCTAAAGGAGCATTCTAGGTAGCAGGAGAAAAGAAGGAATGTCGAAGCTCCGCAAAAGGACCTAGATGAGGTCAAGGAAGTGTGAAAAATGTTAAGGCAAGAAAATATTATTCCCTTTCTAGGAAAATGGCTATGGGAGAAGATTCCATGTCTTGGAGTAGAGTGTGAAAGGTAGGTTTTGCATGTAAACCTCCTTCCCCATAGCCTTGACTATGACAAATAGATCACACTAAATGCAGTTGTGGATGGTTGGCTGCTAATTAACATATTGATTGATAGGGGAGTAGAAGTCAATGTTATTACATTAGATGCCTAACATCATATGGGAAGGCTTGCATTACAACCATCTTCGAATGTGTTGTATATAGAAAAAAAACTAAGGAAATGCCCATTGGAGTATTGAAGGATGCAATGATAACCATTTAGGGGGCCAAGTTTACTCGAGACTTCGAATTCTTGGCACTCGTTGAATTAGAAAATTTTCCAGTATTTCTTGGGTGCCCATGGTGCTATAAGAACAACACTGACCTAAGGTTCAATAAAGGATATATCATTTTTGAGAAAAAGGAATAATGGGTCATCATCCCTTTAACGGATGGGAATACAGTGTCTTACAATGAACCATTAGGAGAATAGGTCCTTGATAGAATTTATGTGCACTCCATCAGAGACCCAAAGATAATTCACCCTACAGAAGGAGTTATCCAATTTGAGGATACCTAGTTTGTAAGTGATACAACAAGCATGGCGTGTGACAACTAGACACATGAGACCTATGAGTTAATTGGATGATAGTTAAGGGGGTCTGTAACAAGAGTGACCAAGGTGCACTCACTCAAGTGCCTAGGAGGAAAGAAGTTACCAAGTTACTCTAGAGGGGCATACCCTGAAATTTTCTTATGGGATATGGAAGCTCAGTGGAAAAATGAGGATGAAAGAACAGGGATGATTAGTTATAACCTACTCGGGATTGCAGCGTGCTCATGGGATACACATCAAGAGAACCTGTTGGAGTGGGGTGAGGTAAGAATTACATTTTCTATAAGGTTTTCCATGAGCAATGCACCCACGGTCATAGAAGACTACCATGGTAAAGAGACTGCTTCATTTCAGATCCAAGCATGTGAGAAGTTCTAGATAGAAGGTGCAAAAGCCTTACCACCATCATTATGGGTGCATAAGTTATATTCCACACTACAAGGTTGTGTGTGCGCATGGTATATCCACTTAGATGGGAAATTCGTAGGAGCTAACAACTGATCTCACCCAAGATTTTGAATATCAGAGCACAAATCCATTAGTGGATAAGGAATTGCAAGTGATCAAGCACCTTACGACGAGGGATAATGCCATGGCGGAAGACATGCTACTAGATTTTCTAGGTGAGCCTAGCTTAGAGGCATGCTTTGATGAGGATGAGTCAGAGGAGATGCAGTTTGAGCATGCATGTATAGAGAAGGAAAAAGGAAATATGGTTTATGTCATAGATGGAGAGGAAATGGAAAGTATAGATGTTAACCATTCTGTAGGTATGAGCGATGCTATAGACAACATTGATGAAAGGATGCATGTTTACCATGAGCCCTTAAAAACAAAGAAGGTTAACATTCAGTCAGAAGTAGAACCCAAGGAAGCTATCATTAGAGACTATTGGTCGAAGATAGAGGTCTCAAAGATCATTAATCTGCTATGTGAGTTCTAGGATTTATTCCCTTGCGGGTATCATGAACTCAAAGGCATCCACCATTCCTTGGGGGAGATGAGGATAAAAATGAAAGAAGGTGTGTGCACAATCTAAAAGAGGCCATATCGAATGAACCCAAATTTGTGTGTATGGGTCAAGGAGGAGATAAATAAAATGATAGCGTCAGGTATAATTAAGGTTGTGGTAGAGTCAGAATGGATAAGCCCAATGGTCATCAACATAAAAAAGGATGGAAGGATCAGGATCTGTGTTGACTATAGAGACTTGAATATAGTATGCGTCATTGATCCCTTCCCAAACCTGTTTACTGAAGAAATATTAGAGGGAGTGACTGGGCGCGAAGTCTACTCTTTCACAGATGGGTTCCTAGGGTACCACTAGGTGAGGATTGCAAAGGAAGACCAGAGAAAGAAAACTTTCTCCACTGAATGGGGAATTTTTTCCTATATGGCCATGCCTTTTGGGTTGAAGAATGCACCTGCTATGCTCTCGTGCACTGTAGTAAAAGCCTTTCAGTTCATCCATAACTTTCTTCAGGTCTATTTGTATGATTGGACTGTGTATGGTCTAGTCAAAGCAGAGATAATTTTGTGGCGAATACTCGTAATATGGTGAATATTCTATTTTTGAAAATTTTGAAAAGGTGAATGTTCTGGCATAGGTTAGTGACCTATTCACCTAAAAATTACAGTTTAATTTTTTTAGGGTTCGGCTTCACCTACCCTTGAAACTATCCCCTATATAATCCTAGATTATTCACTAGGTAGAATACTACTGGCTCACTCATACCACCTGGGGCCATATGTATTATCAAGTACACTAAACATGCGACAGGAGGGCGAAGGCTGTAGATGTGTGACAAAGAGTTTGTTGATGTGTGACAGGGAGAGTTTTTTGACATGTGACAGGGAGAGTTTGTTGATGTGTGACAGGAGTACGGAGGAAGTAGACATGGGACATAGAGTTTGTTGATGTGTGACACATAGATTTTGTTGTTGCGTGACATAAGAGGGTGGAGGCTACAGATGCATGATATAATATTTGATGTCGCACATCAAGAAGGTGGTTTTCGTGTGTCGAAGAACCTCACTGACGTGTGTTAAAAACCTTATTGATGCGCAACAATCACCTTCTTGGTGCATGATAACAAATATTTGTTGTGCGTCTGCACCCTACTTTCACACCACTTAAAAATGAGGTGAAAATTTTGCTATCAGACCCCCAAAAAATTCATCTTCCCGTAAAACAGGTTATGAGGATATTCGTCAGGTATTTTTCACCTCTGATTTCTAAGAGGTCTTTAAAAATGAACCTTGAGTCAAACACAATTGTGATAACTTAAGACTAATGTTTGAAAGGTTTTGGTAGTTGAAGATATCCCTCAACATCAAGAAGTGTGTTTTTGTATAACCCATTTGAGAATTTTATTGGGGCATATCATATGCAAGGAAGGCTTACTATTAGATCCCGCCAAAGTTGTTGTCATTGTGGGTTTAGGGGAGCCTACTAGCCAAAGCACCATGTGTGGATTCCTTGGGCATATGGGTTACTATAGGAAGTTCATCAAGGGATATGCCAAGATCACCGTTCCCTTGGAATAATTCCTTAGGCATAAGAGTGCCTTTCATTGGGGAGAGACATAATAGATGAGAATTCAACACTTTGAAGGATAGGCTTGTCACCGTACGCTCATACTCCATTATCCATATTTGGGATAACCCTTTCCATGTTCATGTGGATGCCTCTAGTATAGTTGTTGGAGTCAGTACTGGGACAACCTAGTGAAGGGATTATTGACCATCCATTGTGTTTTGCAAGTAGGAAGTTAACATCAGTACAACAATAATTACACCACTACTAAGTGTACGAAGCAATATCCATGATCTATGCACTGCTATAAAATTACAAGAAATATCTACTAGCAAGACCATTTGTATTCTACACAGACCACATGGAATTAAAATACTTGGTAAAAAATCCCATTCTGCTAATGGTGCATATGTCGACAGGTCTTGTCTATTCCAGGAATTTGAGTTCATAGTGGTTGTCAAGCCACAGAAAGAATAGTTCCTAGACCTGATCACTTGTCTAGAATTGACTCAAGAGAGGATGCACAAAGCATTGAGGATATCATACTAGAAGCATGCAATCTATTTAGGTTACGACGCGTGCCATCAGAATTAGAGGATATTGTGGTGTTTCTAAAAATAGGTGTGGTGCATCAGAAGGGATGAAAGCATTAGAGAGGAAACAGTTAGCCATACGTGCACCACACCCTACATGTTGATTAGTGGTGATTTGTACAAGCTAGGACATGATGAAGTGTTGCACTGGTGTGTGCTAGAACATGAGCGCTTAACTATTATTGAGGAGGCATCATGGAGGAAGTGCAGGTGAAAACTATGCATGGGATACAACTGCGCACAAGTATATTACAAGCTGGGTTATGGTGGGAGACCCTATATCAAGATTGCAAAGAGTATTGCAAGTCTTGTGATCATTGTTAGTGCCTTGGAAAACCAAGGTTGAAGGGATGAAATTCCTTTACGCCCTATTCCAAGTACAAATCCATTTGAAAAGTGGGCCATAAATTTTGTAGGCCCCATTTTTCCAGTCGCGCATAGGATGGGATCACACTATGTAATCACTTACATGGATTATTTGACAAGATGGGTAGAAGTAACACCTACCAAGGATTATATAATGGCTACAGTAGGGCGAAGGGATGAAATGCCTTTGCATCCTATCCCAAGTACAAATCCATTTGAAAAGTGGCCACAGATTTTGTAGGCCCCATTTCACCAGATGTGCGCATGATGGTACCACGCTATGTAATCACTAACATGAATTATTTGACAAGATGGGTAAATTAACGCCTACCAAGGATTGTACAATGGCTACAATAGCCAGGTTTCTATGGGAAAATATTATTACAAGGTATAGATGTCCCATTGAGCTTAACTAGTGATAGGGGTATGCATATTTCCTAAATGAGACCATTAGGATTTTTTTAGCAGATTTCATGGTGGCTCATCATAAGACTACCCCTTACCATCCACAAGAAAATGGGACTATCTGAGGCATTTAATAAAATACTGAGTCATACCCTAACCAAAATTTGTGACATTGGTAGACAAGATTGGGATGAAAAAGTATCAACAGTTCTATGGGTGTATAGGAAAACCTACAAGAGGTTGAATAAAGTCCACACCATTTCAATTGGTGTTCTGGCATGGAGGCTATCCTACTTGTTGAATTCATGTAACCTTCTCTACATATAGCACGCAGTAAGAGGATTGGCCAACGAAGCAAGCGCATTGAAGGAAAGGATTGAAAAATTGATGAAATTGGATGAGAGATGATCATTGGACTAGGTGGATTCAAAAGGATGAAAAAGGCTAAACAAAAAGCATGGCATGATCACCACATCAAAAACAAAAAATTGGAGGTTGGGCATATGATATTGTTATATGATTCCAAGTTTCTGTGCACCATCCCAAAAAGTTGAAAGTCCAATTGGTTGGGGCCTTATATCATCTTGGACATCCTTGATTTAAGCGTGTGTGCTAGTTGAGATCACTGGATAGGAAGATGATATTTCCAGGCCATTTCAATGGGATTAGGCTGAAGCGCATATTATAAATAAGTCTTCTTGGTGTTTGTAATAAGGTAAGTATTGCTAGTTAGTTTAAAATTTTCCTTTCTGTAATTTCCTTTCTTGTGTTTCCCTTTCTCTTCTGTTTGTTCTGTTGTTTGTTTTATGCACCTTGGGCAGCTAGTAACCACATTACTTTTGAAAGGTTGTGCATGTGCAAAGGACCATGCACATATATTTTAGTGTGGGGTGGAGTGATACGAGGTGTAGGCCCATAATACAAGTTGAACTAGCAGTAGAAGTTGCGGTGAATGGCCTAGTTGATGGATAAAAAGTGCGCAAGGATGAAGGAAGCACATCGAAGAAGAGGTGGATGCAAAAATTTTGGTGTCAGGATAAGACTTCAGAGAAACCATGTATAGAGGAGGAAGAAGAGTGAGAACAACATGAGGTAAGTGAGAGTAAAAATTAGGTGGAAAGAAGAAGTGCCTTTGGCGTTGTTGACACACTCGTAAGAGTCTTTTTTGAGGATAGATTGTTTGCATGCCAAAAGGTTGTAGAATATTTTGTGCAAGATTAGGTGTGTAAGTGAAGGCGTGTAAGGATGAATTGGTGGAAAAATCCGCATTTATTGTTAGTTATGGTGGTAGGTAAAATAACATTTAATGTTAGGAAAGAAAGAAAAGTCTATAAATAATAAGTTGGGAAATTCATTATTTTAAGTTGTGTTTACGAAATGAAAAGAGATCTCATGAACTAGGGCATCCAAAAGTGATTTTTGCAAAGAAAAATTTAAGAAATCTAAGAGAACGTGACAAGAGTAGATCTGCAAACCAGTAGCAAAGGAGTACACGGGTGTGGAGGAAGTTGTTTAGAAGTGCCATCTGGTGGAAGAATTGTTCCAATTAGGGTTTGGAAGCTAGGGCATGGTGATAGGAGGGTTTCTTCGCAAGATTAAGCCTTAGGGTCTGATAGAGTTGTAGAGTAAAGCAAGGAGAAGACGTTTGAATTGTAACCTAACCAGAAGAATGACACCATAGAAAGCAACCATCTCACCTAAAAATAAGAAGGGCTAGGGCAAGGGGAAGCAAATGGCTTCCGTCGCAAGAAAAAATGAAGAGTGGTAGGTAGAGATGCAATACCCGGATGGGGTATTACTTGAAAAATAATGGGAGTCTCATTTACGGAAAATGAATGTGAGTGACTATAATCATTGCACCAACATGACAAATAAATAAATGGCTTTGGAGTTGGTTCACCAAAAAAAAAAAAGAGAAAACCGGAGGGCATTTCCAGATACAATGATGAAGTAAAATTTAGACTAGAGAAGGAAGGGTTACTACAACTTTATGAACTACCCTACTTCGGAAAACCTAAGGGCCTCTATCAGTGGCTAAGGGCGTGACCATTTTTATTTCTTGGGGTGCAAGATGCGCATAACTCCCCAGTTGATTTCCAAGTTCATAGGCCTTATCTATGAGGGGGATAACATTGATGATGACCTAAGCGATAAGGAATCCATTAAGGAAAGAATAGTCACATATGACTATAAGAAAAAGATCGTGATACTTTGACATCACAGAGATTCCAAACCCCATGATGAGGATGGCCACATGTTTGGTAACCAAGCTCAATGATCAGGAAAGATGGACTCAAGTGAACAAGGCATGGCTAAATGTATACCTGAAAATATCTAAGGGGACCATCTACAGCTTGTCCACTTTCATTGCGGATGAAATAATTAGTAGCACGCAAGAGGGAGAGAAGTTACTATTCACCAATGTCCTCCTCACAATTTTTTTCTCAGAGATAGGATTGCTTGATGGGCTGGAAAGTTTTGTTTGGGAGTACCCAGAAGAGGTTCACGAAATATACTTGTGAGACCATGACAACCACTCACAAGGCACGCTTGGAGAAGTGGTACAAGCATATGAGGGACACATTTGGGGTAGAATAGAGGATTCCAAATCAATTACCTACACTCATGAAAGGAGAGGTAGAATTCATAGTGTATCAACACTTATGCATTAGCAGATTTAGGTTGATAGATGAAAACATGTCTCCGTGGTGTAAACTACCCTTCTCTTTCACTGCGTTATACTTCCAAGCCATAGTTAACTAGTTCAAGGAGGCCAAAATGCTAAAGTTTGACCTTAGTGAGGTAGATGCAGACCACCATGAGCTGCGTCGGAAGCTAGTCTACCCCAAGAAGCGCGCATACATGGAGAGATATGTCTCCCACGAGATATAAATGATGAAGCCTGTAACATTGCCAATCACTGGAAGGGATGCAACAAGGATATACCTTTGCATAAGGTTGAAGTTTGAAGAAGGTGCTTACTTGGAAAATGACATCTCCATCCTTGAAGAAATCCACAGGAAGGAAGAAGACCGCACCTAAGAAGATGGAAAGAGAAGAGGTGTAGAAAGCACCAAGTTATTCAGGCTACATAAGCGGTAAGTGCACTGCTAGAGACAAGCACTACAACTTAGTACTTACGTGCGTAGAGAAAGAAGTCCTCAGTGAAATAAAAGAATCTATAAAGAAGAAGTGTCTAGAGCATGAAGAAATGATCACTCAAGAGGAGTCACAAGAGGAGGAGGAAGAGAAACCAAAATATCCTGTCAGGAAGAAGCAAAAGGTGACTAGAGGAGGATAAATCAGAGGGTACAGAGAGCTTGAAGGGATATAGAGGTGAAAGAGATGATGATGATGATGAACTTGAGGTAGTTTAAGTCCCTCCCATATATTGAATGTACATGACTTAGAGGGAGGAAGGAGAGGAAGTATAAAATGAGTACATCTTTCTCAAGAGGAAGAATGTCAAGGAAGAGGAGGATACTCAGGACAAAGGGATAAGCAAATATAGTTACAAAATAAAAAAGGACCCCAAGCCTCACAAAGGAACAGGTAGATGAGGCCACGAAGAGAAAGAAGTATAAAAAATCATTGAGGACCTAGTTAGAGCAAGGAGATGGAACGCAACCCAGACATGGTGGTGAAGGAAGCAGAGGAGGAGAGTGTAGAAAAGTAATATGGAATCATGGGAAGGAGATCCTAGTTTGTCTATGAGCTTTCTTAAGGCTATGCATACATGGGGAGAAAGAGTGCATAAAATCATCACAAGTTCAAGGGATGGGCTACATTGACTGATCTGAGATAAGGTGTTGCATGTGAATGCTTTCAAAGCACCAGTACCAATAGAAGAAACTCTTGGCTATGGCATCATTTGATGAGGAAGGTACATGCCCTCAAATGAGGAAAATGATTTCTTAGGAATTTGAGTCCCACATTGATGAGCCAGAGTTCAAATTAAGCCAAGGGGAAATAATAAAGATACCAAAGTCAAAATGAGTCAACCCCTTGGTAAATTCTTATGGGCTATCAGATGAACAAATATGTAATGCATTAAACAAGGTTTAGGTTAAATTAGAAGCCATGCTCTTCGGGAGGAATGAAACAATGAATTTCATAGAGGCAAAACTTGGAAAAAAGGAAGAAGAGCTTGAGAAAAGAACCAAGCAGTTAAAGTGGGAGTAACTAAGGCTTGAGTTAAAAGAAGAGAAGGAAAGGGTGCGTGAGGTTTACAAGAAAGTAGAGATGATCACATATGCCATTATCTTGAAGCATCCAAATATAACACCACCAGCGCAGAAGTATGGATCCACCCTGGCGTACCTAGAGGACTTGACCTGCATCGTCATAATAGAAAGGTGACCACAAGCCTTGGAATCTGTAGAAGAGGAATCAGCGCATAAAAAGAAGAAGGAAAAGATGAAGGTTGTGACCATTGTTTCTCAGTATAATCAAGTTATCACTGATGTGAAAGCTACCGCCCAAGTCATTGAGGTTTCCTATGACAACTGCATGGATAGAGATAGAGTGGCGAGCATTTTGGTCACCACTCATGGAGCATAGCCTAAGGATATTCGATAGAAGAACAAGGGGAATAGAGTGGAACGTGATAGAATTCTAGCCAAGGTTGAGAAGAAATATGAGGTTATTGAGATCTTGCAGGGATCAATCAAGAACTGGCTAAAGGAGTTGTATCCCTAGATCACTTGAAGAATGGACATGCTCGAGGATTTGGGAAAAACATTGGAGGGGATCATGGAAACAATGAATACCCAAGGAGAAGGGCTAGGATTTGAAGAGGTAAATGCCCTAGTCGGTGACCTCTATCAATAGGCACAAAACAAATTCACTGCCTGGAATAAGTTGGAGGCAGACTTGAAGAAATATTTCCCTCTCCTTTTGTAGAAATAATCATAATCTCCCCATTCTTTCATTCTTTCCCAAATTCTTCATTCCTTTATTCTTTCCCCAAACTATTTAGGAACAATCATTATTTATTCATTGATAAAATATTCCCGAGGGTGGAGAACAAGTGTAGTGTGGGGTGATGTTGAGCCCCTAAAATATTTATTAAGAAAAAGAAGGCGTGTGGGTGTGCAAGGTGAAAGCGCATAGGATAGGGTTTTAGGAGGGTTTAGTAGAACCAATGGCATGTGCATGCAAGGAAGAGTAAAGGCTTTGGGACTTAGCCATATTTGGCATATCAGGAATAACACGAGGAAAGCATGACCCGAATACGCATGTGGAGTGGATAAGGTGCCAGCCTAGCAACTTGGTTCCCATGAAAGGAATATACGTTACAATAGAAGATTCCAGAAGGTCATCATGGTGAAGGATGGAGAGATCACATTTGTAGGAGCATGCTCCCATGGAGGACCACTTGGACACTTTCCAGCCAATATACAACTTTAGAAAGGAATGAAAATGCTTGCTAGGGCTATATATACAAGTGCCCAATAGAAGAAAATATATATAGATACCAAGAATGGAAAGAGGTGAGGCTATGTAAAAATATTGTGAGAGTTCTATGGGTTGGGATTAGAGAATCCGTAGGGTGTACGATGTATCATGGGGATGGGTCTGAATATTTTTCTTTGTAATAAGAAGGGCTTAAGTCCAATTATGATGGATGACATTGGTCTGCACTATTATATGGATATGTGATTGCCTCAGTAAATGTAATGTGGTTATCAACGTACTTAATATTAATATATGTGGTTCCTTTTTTTACTTATATCTATATGGATTGGTTTTATATATATTTCATATGAGTGGTTTTAAACCCCTATACATTTCCTTTTTGTCATGATTTAGATCTATGTTCTATAATTTTTTTCTTATCTGAATGAATACATTGTCTAAAATCCTATTTTGAGCTCTAAGATGAATGTATGGTTCCTTTCCAGTCTCTTCACTTAATTTTTTGTCATAAATAATGCATTCTCACACAACTCATATAAAGGAGGGGCTTGGTGCCCATGTGTACCTCAAGTGAGTGCCCAGTGCCCACTGGGTGATAGGATGACACGTATGGGATTTCCTTGTTCTTTGAAAGGGCATAAAAATTACTACAAGTACAATCCTCATCATAAAAAGTGAAAGCATGTGAGTCTATGTTCGTAGAATAGTCACCACATAAAGTAGGAGGAGTAAACTGCTATGAAGAGATGTTGGTAGGCCAAGGCGAAACAACATGGAACTAGACAAAAGCAACAAGTGTAGGGAACACAAGGGGAAATGGTCACATCTACCTCATTGAAATGGTCTCCAATGGAACACGAGTGTCAAGAGTGAATGGAAGTATGAACATGGTAAACAATGGGATTACAACGATTCCTTATTTCCATGTCCAATAGTTCTTAGAATCAAACATAACAACAAAACGATGAAACTGCATAGTGTGGATAAACCCCAAAAAATATCTCAGATGAAACTTTATAACTTAGTGACAAAAGTACAAGCCTAAACAAACATTGCAATGACCCCCCTAGAATGCGGAGACTTTATAAAGAAATCAATTTACAAAAAATAACAATCTCATCATGTAGTTTGCAAACAATCATGTAACTTTGACTAAAGAAGCTCTCAAAACCAAGCAACTGGTCCAAAGTTATAGCAAAAAAATGATTCCCACAACTGATGGAAAAAGCCAATAAGCTCTTTAAATGGATCTAAAAAGTGCTTGAAATGTGTGCAAAGAGGTTTGTATGTGTACTTGTTGGAAATGGAATCAAATTTTAGATAGGGTTTATTTTTATTGTGAGGGGGTATTAGCTTCCTTACAAACCCAGACCTCGCCCTCCATCCCTGACACTCGTAAGAAGGGAATACATTAACAAACAAAATGTATCCAAATATTACAATGCTAAGAAATAATTTTTTTCACTTTAAAACATTAAAAACAAGATTGTTGTGACCAAGATGAGTTGGTTTGAGTGCTAATGCACTGAGTTGGAGGTTGTTGGCTTACCAATATGAGTTGGAGTGGCTCATTGAGTCAATGCACTGAGTCAAGGGGTCTAACATGTCTGAGTTGAGATGAATTGTGTAGGCAAGTTATCAAGATTGCTAAATTGAGCTGGTGGATGCAAAGACATTCATGTGTAGGTATAGACACCAATTTTTTGTATCGTTCCTCCCCTTCACCCTGTGTTCTCTCTCGTTCATCTTGGTTGCACATTCTAATTCCCATTTTCTTCTTAAATTCAAATTATCCCATTATTTCCTATTTCCCACCTCTTACCGTGCATTATTCATTTTATTAACTAATTATCCCTAATTAATTCTAATCCTCATCTCGTTATTTTCATTTCCCTAAACCACTCTAATTATCCCTAATCATCGTTAATTCCCATATAATTTATTTCCCATCCCTAATTCTCTCATTTATCATCCCTAAATACCTTAATTTGCTATCCCTAGGTTCTCATTTAATAAATTCACATATCTAAGCCCTTTATTTACTCATTCTAACCTCTCACCTACCTTCTTATCCTTTTTGTGCAAGCTTAACTTGTATCTATCCATCTAAACTCTAATTTTGCTTCATTTGGGCCTCTTTACCTCGAGTTAGGCATCATACCACCACCCTAATGGAATAATCCCCATAATTTATGGTGACCCACTCAGGTCGCCTTCGACCCTATAAATACACCATTTCCCACTCATTTATCAAGGATGTAAAATCATTATTATCAGGATATCTTGCGATCTTGTTCTCATTATTACGTACTACTAAAATTATCTTACACATCTTGAAGTTTTCTTGGAGATTTTGGGCATATACTTTCGTGATTTAGGGAGATTTCTCTTGATTTGTCATATTTTTTTATTTCATTGTCCTATAGTTGCATTTTGTTCTCACTATCACCCTGTGCAAATTCAAGTATCTTTAGGGACTCTGTCTCACTCCGTTTGAGAATTAAGTTATATCTACATGTATCCATTTCATTTATTTCTCTTTCATCCATACCTTTACCAGTATTGGTCACCACCAATTCTATCCAAGTGTTGTCGATCTTACCTACCATCCAACTTGTTTCTATCATCCAGGCCTTCAACAATCTCTATTTTTGTCCCAGTTTTTCTCTGTCACTCAAATATTTCCTTTCTTGTACTTTGTCATTCTATATATGTTCTATCAAGCCGTCAACGTAGATTTTCCTTGGTCTCCATTGACCCATGTCTATTTTCCACACCCCATTGCCATCACTTTTTCTAATTTTATTACATCCTTTCCCCTTTTATAGGTTCAATCCATTTTGTAGGTTTTTGTGTCTAGTCCAAATTTATTTACAGGTACAATTCATATTAGATCCAAACATATAGGTGCTCGCAGATCTATTTTTGGTGTACATATCCTTCATTTAGCCCCAATTTCTACCGAATGGCACACTGTGGCCTTTGGTTGCTGTTGAACCATATGAGGTTTGCTTTGTTTTGTCATATTTGATTCAAATCTAATTTTATCATCTTAGATCTACTTTTCAAATTTTTGTTTATGATATTGCATGCTTTTATGAGATCCATTATCGGGTTTTATATTTCATTTTATTTATAAGAGGATTGACATCCATCCATGAAATTTCACACTTCTTGGAACCGACTTATTTGGAAAACCCTCCATTTATCTACTAATCCATTTTTCTTATAGTGTTAGTTATTGTGAAAATCATCGAAACTTACAACAAGGAGGTCCTCAGTTTTTGTGTCTGTATTCACCCATCCCATCTCTAGGTACAATAAACCTTCCATGTTTTGAGTTACTAGTTTCCTCTATTATTAGGTCATTAATTTGAATAGGAACTAAGAAACCTGTCCAACATTTTGGCATGCCCGATGGGACCCACCCTCTTGAGGTGAGTCTTGTTGTTGATTTCCATATTCCATTTTCTTTCATTTCCGCTAACCTTGTAAGGAAGAAATGTACATTGCTTACTTGTTCATGTTACTGGATTATATTTCAAACTTCATTTGAAGATCATATATAAATTATAATAAAACTACAGGTATTCCACTTTTGTTAGTTTCTCCTTTTTGCATTGTACTTTTTCCTTTCTTATTTGTTTCCTTCATTAAATGTTACATTTGGTTTTGGATCTAAAACGAACCTCTCTAATTATATCATATAAATATAGTGTAAGTAGGGCTTTAATATTTTGCATTTCAAACTCCATAACACACAACCAAACTCATAAATTAATTAATATATCTAGACGTTACCTACCAGATGGAACTAATTGGGATTTCATCACCCAATAGGAAAGTTGTTGCGGTGTTCTAGTCACGTCATAAATCCTTTATCGAATTCAACCTCATGTACTGTTGATAATTTTTGCACTTGTGCAAAAATGGGAAACTCGAAACTTTGTCATTACGATGAAAATTCTTGGGTGAAGTATACCAAAGCAAAAGAAGTTTTAATGTTATTTGTTACTG
Organism: Taxus chinensis; assembly: GCA_019776745.2. Lineage (NCBI taxonomy): Eukaryota > Viridiplantae > Streptophyta > Pinopsida > Cupressales > Taxaceae > Taxus > Taxus chinensis. The sequence continues at coordinate 603,259,752 of CM034155.1, read as the reverse complement.
TTGAATTAGTTCCAAGATTAAATGAAATCTATAGTTATGTTTGCTTTCTCAAAATAGAAAAAATCACATAGTCTGTAATTTCATGCCATCTTCAACAAAAGAATGCAAAGCCCTAAAGGACAACTATGTTATCTTGTTGAAGACGAAAAATTACAAATTAGGTGAAGTGTTGAGTTTTGAAGCAGCAAACCGAGATGCAGATTAAAAAAAATCAGAGTTCATTACTGAATGTTACAAGTTTCTATCAATGTTCTTTCCTTCATGATTGAGACATTCAATTATCTTATTGAGTTGTTTAGTTCATTATATAATCCATACATAAAAGCTAGAATGCACAAGGAGATACATAACTCATTTTTCATAATTCAATGGTCTATTCACAAGGAGAGTCAAATGTTTCCCAGACAAGCCGTTGGATGTAATTGAAAAGTAAAGTAAAGCTACTGAAAATAAAGGTACACATGTATGAAAGAGAAAGAAAAGGAGTATGAGTGAACCCATCATTGCCTTGGATTTTCTATTCTTCAATTGAAACATCTCCATCTCCATCTCTTGTTTCTCGTTCATCTTCATTGTGTAAGCCATTGTGCCTGAAAAAGAAGAAAATAATTAATTGTCAGTTACGAGCTCAGGGATCAATTCATATTCCTACACTATCCTACTTTGTGCATATGAATGTTCTCCTAATAAGAGATGTATTCTAATTGAAAAACAAACTGCATGCATGCTTTATTCACTCAGTGAGAAGAAGGAAGAAGGAGAAAAGAAGGAGAAAAACATGGACATAAGAGAGGCCAAAAAGCCTAATTATTTTCTAACAGTTTTCCTAAGTGTGTAGGTACAGGCTGTTATGGGTAATTTTTAGTTGCTACGAGCAGAAAAATTTTAGCTGCTACAGCTAAAAGCTAGTTGCTACGGGAAATCATTTAGTTGTTGTGGGAAAAGATGGAATTTAAAATTAGAAGAAATAAGTTGTCCATCAGATTATTATACAATGTTGAGATACAAATAAGACTGCAAAATACGATAATAGCTTCAGAGACCAAATTAAACTAATGATTTGTAGTTAAAGAAATAGAAGTCAATTGATCAAATAATAGATACAGTTACAGGTGAAGCTCAAGTACAAAATTGAAGCACAAAAGAAGATGGAACTAAATTTTTTCAACAAGTATTGAATTGATCCAACATGCAGGAGTTGTAAATAGAGTTATAGAAATAATATGTTATGCATAGGTTTAGAAAACAATAAACATTATTTTAGAAAAGTCAAGGATATTGTTACAGTCAAGAATTTAGTAGATGTGATTTTCAGAAAACAATGGCAGTCCAAGCACTCATCTCATGGATAATTTCAATGTTCAAGTGATGACAATGTTGAAAGTTTGAAGAAAGTATTCTCAAAAGTGCTACAGAATTTCAAAAAAATGAAGGCGATCCTGAAACAATGAATTGTAATAGATGGATTCTCCAGAATACAAAATGAGCCAAATTTTTCAAAATGGACCTGAAGAAATGTACAGAACTATATTTATAGAAAATCCTAACCACCTTCTATAATGTTCTCAACAAATGATGAGGTAGCAGTTTTCCGAAAGTCAAAGCACAAAGAACTCATACAGAGAAGAGGCTGAAGTACGAATATCAAGAAAGAAGAATTTAATCTATGTCTACCACAGTAAAACAAAGGAAGATACGAAGTAAATTAGAGTTTTATAACAGAAAACACATAATCACAGACTCTTATTGAATCTCATTTTATTAATGGATGAACATGACAGATACCCAGAACTCAGAAAATATAGATCTATAATTTATGATGCAGATTGGACCGAAGAACAAACTCACCTTAGACAATCAAATAGTTAGAAATTTTGAGTAATCAGATGATGAAGCAAGAGGTCCATAGGCCCTCATAAGGTTTCAAACTCAGAATTCAATCAAGAGAAACCCAAAAATATTTCCAAGTGATCATTGATACATTTAAAATAAAAAAGAAAATAGAAGTTTACGCATGCAAGAGAGATTACCTATAAACGACTATGGCAGCCAAGTAATGAAACCTCAAATTTCAAAAATATATAGAGGCATGAATGGTACCAAGGATAAAAGGACATATCTGAGCTTAAAGAAACAATAATGGTGGCCCAAACTTCATCCACCTCACTCAGAAAGTTGCACAGAAACCACAAAACCAAAATGACATAGAATATTTTGCAGAGAAGGAGCTCTAAAATACAGTGAAGGCCAAGCTCAAAACAGAACAGAATAATGGCATCGAGAGGAATTTTTCCAAGGATTCATGCATACAGCCAAAAAAATACAAATCATTGTGCTTTAGGGTCAAGTTCCCTTTACTGCCTAAACCTAAGAAGCGGGTTAACTCGAACTTAACCACAGTCAAGATCAACGATCACAAAAGATAGGGTACAAAGATCAATGTCCTCGGTTCATCACAACAATCAATGCTAACCATAGTCAGGATTCCACTGCCCACAATAAATTCCATCCAAATCCCTAATCACTGTATAAAAATTGATGGTCTGCGATCAGACATGGTAGAAAGATCAATGACAAAGAACAAGGCACAAAGATTCAAAATAAATCACCATGGCTATAACTAACCTATTAGAGTTGATGTTGCCACCCAAGTCACCAAGGAGCAAGTCACTGTGTAAGGGGACAACCCATGTATCCACTAAATTAATTATTGCAAATGACTTTCAAGTCTAACCCAAGCGCATGCTTCAAATAATTTTAAACGGGCGACCAAATCATATACCATAATCACTGAAAAGGTGAATGTTATAATATGCCATGGCCAAAGGAGATGTCAATATCAGAACATGTGCACATAGTAGGTGGTCCCCACAGGAGGAATTATTTTTGCAAATATTACTAAGCATTGTAATTATTTTTCTCACATATAGGGAGTTGTATTTTGCATGCCTTCATAACAGGACATAATAGAGAAGAAGACGGAGTTACATGTTCATGGAAATAGACATGCCTAGCAAGTAACCTTATTTTTAGCAAATTATTCACCCTTCTTTTATTTAAAAATAGAACAATCAACTTCAATTTGACTATAGTGTAAGTAATTCTAATAATGCCTATTTGTAATTGCATGCTTTATTTTTTCCTTTATCTATTATTAAATAAAGGATAAAAATAAGATGCATGGGCGAGTACAAGACTTAGGGTATTTTTAGGAAGAGGGTGAATTTTATTTTTTTGCTATATATTGTCTGCCTTTGCAAAGCATAAGGGACTTCTGGACTACTAGATGACTTTTTGGATATATGAGTATTGAAGAAAATTTTGCCAGTTTTGACCTTTGAGTGTGAAGTATTTTTTGCCTTTCTAAGTTATTTTGTAGTCTTGTGTATGTTTATATTAATATTGTGAATTAAAATTCCCTGATCAATCACCTTACCCTACTGCAAAATCATTCTTTTGCTTAATTTTAATGTGCTTGTTAACTTATTAGTACTATTGTGATTCTCCCTTAATATAATCATTTTTTTTTTCCATTAGAAATTATGTAGAAAAACTATTGGTTCGTGCGTTAAGAATCCTTCCCAAATCATTTGTGCATATACTAAGTCAAATTCCTCATACAAATTTGGTTTATCACCTTAGTTTTAATTATTTTACAGTCATCTTCTACCCTCAAACCCCCCTAGAAATCAGTTTAGGATACACCGATAAGGAACTGACCTTGATACCAAAGACTCACCTCAAAATAGGTATACCCACAGACCTGAGGTGTTTCCATTGTATCTACGAAAGAGAGAGATCAATTGTGAAAGCTTAGAAAACATGCAACCGTCTCTCTACTAGGTGCACTTTGGAGAGATAACATTTTTTGGCATGCTCGGTGGGACCCCATAGAATTTAGAGTTTCATTTTCCCAAAGGTGTTCCACTTCAAGAAACAAATCATTTGCCACCGTGCAACCTTCACTGCAAGATAACAGTTTTTGGCATGCCCAGTGGGACGACGAATCAAATCTGCATGTGAATTACAATTTCTATAACAGATCTATAATAGATTAAAACTAATTAAAAGTTAGTTTTAGGAGCAAGTTGCAGCAATTTATTCTAAAGATTCTAAGATCTTTTGGCGACTTCGTTAAGTTGATATCAGACCAATATTGTAGCATGTTCCATGCCTAAAGTGACTACAATATCATTGGTAAGAGGAATTCGTTCTGAGTTTGTTTCTTTACCTTTAAATTTGGCTAGAAGGAGAAGAGTTGGTAATACTTTACCTTATAATAGACCTGGTTTTGGTAACCCTACTGATATTCCTTCACCACGTATCAAATTTTCAATTAATATCCCAGTTTTTCAAATGGCTATCCAACCACCAAGGAATTTTGTAACCTTTACTAATGGCAGTCCATTAGTAATCCTAGTTTACCATGACATTCCTAATGCTACCATGAAAAGTTTTCCATCATTCATGGGTGAAAATCAGGTTACACGAGCTAAACATATTAAAGATATAGCAACCCTTTGTACATTCCATAATATCACTCATGAAGATGTAGCTTTAAAACTTTTAGTTGCATATTTTAAAGGGTGGGCCTTACAATGGTATAGAAACCTAGAAATTGGAAGCATAAGAACTTGAGATAACTTAGGTGAAAAATTGCTGAAATAGTTCTAGGATAATTCAAATCATTCATCTCTCATTGAACAGTTGTCTACTATTAGAAAAGCTTCCAATGAATTTATGTCCAGTTTCAATATCCATTTTTCCAGAACTTGGGAGAGAATTCCAGCAAGTGTCAAACCTCAAGCAGACCATGCTTTCCTTTATTATCTTAGGGCATTAAACAATGATATCTCAACTATGATTCAGTCAATGGGTGGAGAGACACTCCCAGTAGCCTACGATATTGCTATCCGAGCTGAAAATAGTCTTATTCAAGCTTGAAAATTAGCACTAAGGCCATCAATGCCATTGTTGTAAGATTTAGCACCTATTCCTCAGCCTATCACAATCATGGAGCCTACTGTTGTAGCCCCATCAGATGATGTATTTAAATTTTTGCAAACTATGGGAAATAAATTGACTTTTATTGATAACAAAGTTACATTACCTAATAGACCTTATCAAGCTCCTTATTAGCCCTATCAATAGAATCAACAAAACAAGAAGCCCTACCAACATAATCAAAATTATAGGTAGCCTTACCAGCAAAGGCAGTTTGACCAAAAGGCTCCTAGTTCATCTAATGCTTCAGTCCCATTTAATATGGTTACAGAAGAGTGGTGTCAACCTTGCAATCAACCTCATTTAGTTGCAACTTGCCCAAATGTTTTTTTGAATCTGAATCTTGTTGCACAACCTCAATCTGGAACATTGTTCATGCCTCAAATGGAGTGTGGGAAGCAAGAAACTCATGTTCAGAAAGCACCTGAATAGAATTTAGTAAGTTTTAATAAGGATGGTTTCATTGTAGTCACTACTAGGGCTCAAGGGAAAGCTACTAAAAATAAAAATCATCAAAATAGGCCTATCCTGCCTACTGTCAATGATAAGATAACATCTATAGCTCCAAAGTCAACTAGTAACCCTTCTCTTCCTCAAAAACCAGCAAGTGTTCTAGTTGATAAAGGCCATCAAAAACAACTACAACCTGATCCAAGAAGACTGTTTATACCTTATATATCTAAGGCAGCTGAAGCTGAAGTAGTTTTTGCTAAGGACTACTCGAGGACAGTTGATTCTATCTCTAAAACAATTTCTTATTTTAACATTGTTGATGTAATGAAAAAGCATAATGTTAATATCCCAATGTGGGATGCTCTAAGTATTCCAGGACAACAAGATTTACTCTCTCATGAACTAGCTAAGTTGTAGATTTCATTTAAAATAGCAGAAAAGGAAGTTCAGAAGGTAGACACGGTCTTTGGAACGTTTGAACAAGACCACATTAAAAAGGTTAAGTGGATGGTTCAGAAAGTTCTGAATGCTCATGACATCAAGAAACCACCACCATTTTATTTATCAGTGATTATTAGTGAAAATCTAGTTCATAATTACATGGTGGACAGTGGTGCAAGTAGCACAGTTATGCCAAAAGTGATTGCAGAAAACTTGGCTTTGTAGTATCAGCCTACATAAAGGAGTGTATTATAGCTTGATGGAACTGCAACTAATACGGTTGGTATAATAAAAAAATTAGAAGTAATGTTACATGCTTGCCCAAATGTTTCTTTTTTGCATGATGTTACTATTGTGGACCTGCCTCCATACTTTGCTTTATGCTTATATAGATATTTCACAGCAAAAATAAGAGGTTATCTCTCTTCAGATTGGTCCTTCTTAATTTTCACTACTCATTATGGTACTAAATTTACTATCAATTAAGAGCCATTGGCCAAATTTCACATTGAGCCTCACTCTTCAAATGTAGTGGCTAATTATTCAGCCTTAGATCAGTCTTATTTTGATTAGGTTGCTCATGTTTCAACATTAGACGGTGTTTCTAACATGTTTATGGATGAAAAGACAGTGGAAGAACATGCTCATGATCCTTTTAAGGAAGTTGAAGAACACATGTTTGGTGTGTATTGTATGCATGAAGAAAATATACTACTTCCCTTGCTATCTAAAATAAAAGAATCAACATAAGGGATTTGGAAGCTTCATTTTGATGCAGCTAAGAACAAGAAGGGACAGAGAGTAGGTCTGATGCTCACTTCCCCAATGAATGAAAGGTATTTCTCAACTTTGATTCTCTAACTTTCGTGTACTTGTAATGTAGCTAAATACGAAGCTTGAATTCATGGCTTGCTTTGGGCTAGAAAGAGGGGTATTAGTATTCTACAGATTTTTGGTGACTCTGAGTTGGTATTTAATCAAGTAAAAAATTTCAATATGTGTAAGAATTCATTAATGAAGTCTTATAGACACGGATTTTCAGACTTAATGGAATATTTCGATGCTATTAACATTCAATCTATTCCTAGAGCTGAAAAAAAACATGCAGAAAAACTTGCAGCAGTTGGGGATAGTTTTGAAGTGCTAGAACATATTAAAAATAGAAAAATCCAACCTCATAAAAAGTTCATTGCCAGGCCCTCAGTACCTGATAATGTTTCAAATTGGCAAGTTTTTGAAAGTGATGATCAAATTTATAGATTTTTACAGCAAGAAGCTAAGTTTTCTGTAGTTAATTGGGATAAATTACAACACTTATATGGTGACCAGGTTGTTCAGATGAAGAAAAATAAACTATCTCATGCTCTAGTCACATTGGAAGACATCTTCAGCACTGATGATCAGTTAAGAAAGGTCAAGACTAACATGTCAACTCACGATGACAATTACAAAGAGATCCTAGTTGATAAAGGGAAAAATTTATTTCTTAGAAAGGTATGTTCCTTAGTTGAAAAGAAGTCATTAATTAATCTTTGAAAAGAGTTTAAGGATGTTTTTTCCTAGAAATACCAAGATCTGAAAGGATTTGATCCCATTCTAGCACAACATACAATTGAGTTGCAGCCAAATTCTAAACCTATTAGGCAGAAACAGAGGCCTGTGAATCCAAAGATAGAGCCTCTAATGAGGAAAGAATTATCCAAGTTGATTGAATCAGGTATTATCTTTCTAGTTAACCATTCAAGTTGGGTAGCCAACCTTGTTCATGTTAGGAAGAAGAATGGTGAAATTAGACTATGCGTAGATTTCATAGATCTTAATAAGGTTTCATTAAAAGATCATTACCCACTCCTAAATATGGTTCAGATTCTAAGAACAGTCTCAGGTTCTGATAGAATATCTCTTCTAGATGGTTATAGTGGATATAATTATATTTTAGTTCGAGAAGAACATAGATACAAAACAACATTTATCACCAAGTGGGGTACTTATACTTATAAAAGGATGCCTTTTGGTCTTTCAAATGCCTGTGCAACATTTCAACGTGCAATGGACATGGCTTTTCATAGCTTATTAAATAAATGCACTCTGGTTTATTTAGATGATGTTACTGTATTTTCAAAAGATTATGAAGAACATCTAGTACACTTAAGGTAGACTTTTCAGTTGTGCAAGCAATTTGGAATATTTTTGATTCCACTGAAGTCTATCTTTTTAGTACATCAAGGAAATCTACTTGGTCATATTGTTTCTAAGCAAAATTTAGCAATTGATCCTTTCAGGACTGAAGCCATATCACAACTATCATTGCCTCATCATAAAAATGCATTATAGAGTTTTCTTGGAAAAATCAACTTTGTTAGGAGATTTGTTCCAGATTTTGCAGCATTGGTTAAACCACTCACAGCTATGCTGAAAAAAGAGAAAACTTTTTCTTGGACCAGCGAAGGAAGAGAAGAATTTGAAGCAATCAATGCAGCTATCTCTCAGGCTCCTACTTGTGAAAATCCAAATTTCAATAAAGATTTTACAATTTATTCACTTGTAGGAGATGAAACAATCTCAGCTATATTAACTCAAGTCAGTGATGAAAATGTTGAGAAGCATATTGATTTCTTTGGACAAAGTCTGCATGATTACGAAACAAGGTACAAATTTCTTGAAAAGCAAGTACTTTTAGTAGTCAGAGGACTAAAGAATTTCAAGTATATAATTTTGAACAATAAAATCCATGTTCTTGTTTCTCATCCAAGTGTGAGAGCATTCTTACTAAATAAGGAATTGAATGAGAAAAGAGCAAACTGGATAACAAAGGTCATGGAATATGATGTTGACATTTGGGCTGCTAAGAAAGTTCGAGGGAAAGGGTTATGTGAGCATCTAATTGCTGATATGGAAAAACAAAAAACTACAGAACCAGATGATTCAAAACAGCATACTAAAATTGCGTATCAGCAATCAGAAAATCAGCAACCTGAGCTCACTCACGAGATTCAGGAATCAAGATGGATGACTGATTTGGTTAATTATCTATAGCAGGGAACTTATCCAGAAGGTATGGACAAAAATAAACAAAGGTATTTCAGATTACAAGCTGTACCTTATATTTTCATTGATAATGTGTTATTCAAAAAGGATATAAATGGAGTCTTGCTACGGTGTGTTGATTATGATAAAGTTAAGAAAATATTGTTAGAATTCTGTGAAGGACCTGCAAGAGGTCACTCCTCATCATGTACTACAACCTTAAAAATTATGAAAGCTAGTTACCATTGGCCTAGCATATTCAAGGACTATTTTGAATGGATTAGAAAGTGTAAAAAAATGTGCTTTCTTTGTTGGAAGAGAACATTTAGCTTCGCTGCCCTTACAGCCTATTTCAGCTGATCAACCTTTTATGCAGTGGGACCTTGACTTTATGGGCATGATAAATCCATCATCATCATAGAGACACAAGTGGATCTTAACTACTATAGATTATTTTACACGATGGACTAAAGCAATACCCTTGAAGGATGCTAATGAAGCTTTGATACTATCCTTTTATGAAGGAATAGTTTACATATTTGGTGTTCCAAACACTACCATATCAGATAATACTTTAGCATTCCTTGGTGCAAAGATAACAGATTGGGTTGTCAAACATGGAATATATCTAAGTTCTTCGTCTAATTATTACCCGCAAGGTAATGGTTTAGCTGAGAGTACTAACAATAATCTGTTAAGGATCATCAGAAGAAAGCTCAAGGATAATCAAAGAGCTTGGCATTTGATGTTGAATTCAAAACTTTGGGCTAATAGAGTGACTCCTAAAAGATCAGTTGGCAATTCACCATCAAAATTGTGTACGGGAAAGAAGCAAGAATGCCTATTTTAGTTGAGTTACCTGCATTAGATTTGCTACATCAAATGGAACTTCTTGAGAATGAACCATTACAAATTGGTTATGCATAGTTAATGGAATTACAGGAGCTAAGAGATCAAGCTTATTTGAATATGGAGAAAAATCTGAAACAAATGAAGAATACTTTTGACAAGAAAGCCAATTCAGAGTCTTCAATGAAGGAGATATTGTGTTAAAGTGGGATACTGATCGTGCAAAGCCAGGAAGACACTCAAAGTTTGATACACTCTGGAGTGGTCCTTACATGATTTCAGTTTGTAAAGAACACAATGCTTTTCAGCTTTCAAAGCTAAATGGAGAGAAAATTCCCATTCCTATGAATGATATGTTTCTCAAACACTATTATTGAAATCTTATAGTGATTGTTAGAGTAGGATTTCCCTTCAATAAGTGCAGTTACTGCACATTGCATTGTTTTTCTATCCAATCAGTGCATTTGTGCATGTGATTTGGCTCACTAGATCCTTTCCCAGCTTTAGTTGTTTTTGAAGGGTTGGACCTTTCAGAAAAGGAATTTTTTTTTTACATGGTTAGACTCCATGCCCAATGGTTAAGAGCAAGGCACTAGTCTTTAAGCTAACAGGCAGCTTTCCCCGCAAGATTGCCACAAATGTTGAAAAATTTTGCACTTGTGTAAAAATGGGCAACTCGAAACTTCGTCGCTACAATGAAAACTCTTGGGTGAAGTATACCTAAGCTAAAGAAGTTTTGATGTTCTTTGTTACTGCTAAAGTAGTTCCAAGATTAAATGAAATCTGCAGTTATGTGTGCAATCTCAAAATAGAACAAATCACATAGTCTGCAATTTTATGCCATCTTCAGAAAAAGAATACAAAGCCTCGAAGGACAACTGTGTTGTCTTATTGAAGACAACAAATTACAAATTAGGTGAAGTGTTGAGTTTTGAAGCATCAAACAGAGATGCAGATTAGAGAAAATCAAAGTTCATTACTGAATGTTACAAGTTCCTATCAATTTTCTTTCCTTCATGATTGAGACATTCAATTATATTACTGAGTTGTTTAGTTCATTATACAATCCATACATAAAAGCTAGAATGCACAAGGAAATACACAACTCATTTTTCAAAATTTAATGTTTTATTCACAAGGAGAGTCAAATGTTTCCCACACAAGTCGTGGGATGTAACTGAGAAGTAAAGTAAGGCTATTGAAAAGAAAGGTAAACATGCATGAAAGAGAAAACAAAGGAGTATGAGTGAACCCAACATTGCCTTGGGTTTTCTATTCTTCAATTGAAACATCTTCACCTCCATCTTGTTTCTCCTTCATCTTCATTGTGTAATCCATTCTACCTAAAAAAAAAAGAAAAGAATTAACTGTCAGTTATGAGCTCAGGGATCAATTCATATTCCTACACTATCCTACTTTGTGCATATGAATCTTCTCCTAATAGGAGATGTATTCTAATTGAAAAATAAATTGCATGCATGCTTTATTCACTCAGTGAGAAGAAGGAAGAAGGAGAAAAGAAGGAGAAAAACATGGACATAAGAGAGGCCAAAAAGCCTAATTATTTTCTAACAGTTTTCCTAAGTGTGTAGGTACAAGATGTTATGGGTAATTTTTAGTTGCTACGAGCAGAAAAATTTTAGTTGCTACAGGTAAAAGCTAGTTGCTACGGGAAATCATTTAGTTGTTCTGGGGAAAAGATGGAATTTCAAATTAGAAGAAATAAGTTGTCCATCAGATTATTATACAATGCTGAGATACAAATAAGACTGCAAAATATGATAATAGCTTTAGAGACCAAATTAAACTAATGATTTGTAGTTAAATAAATAGAAGTCAATTGATCAAATAATAGATACAGTTACAGGTGAAGCTCAAGTACAACATTGAAGCACAAAAGAAGATGGAACTACATTTTTTCAACAAGTCTTGAATTGATCCAACATGCAGGAGTTGTAAACAGAGTTCCAAAAATAATATGTTATGCATAGGTTTAGAAAACAATATACATTATTTACAAAAAAGTCAAGGATATTGTTACAGTCAAGAATTTAGTAGATGTGATTTTCATGAAACAATGGCATTTCAAGCACTCATCTCATGGAGAATTTCAACGTTCAAGTGATGACAATGTTAAAAGTTTGAAGCAAGTATTCCCAAAAGTGCTATAGAATTTCAAAAAATCAAGTTGATCCTGAAACAATGAAATGTAACAGATGGATTCTCCAGAATAAAAAATGAGCCAAAGATTTCAGAATGGACCTGAAGAAATGTAAAAAACTATATTTGCAGAAAATATCAACCACCTTCTATAATGTTCTCAACAAATGATGATGTAGCAGTTTTACGGAAGTTAAAGCAAAAAGAACTCATTCAGAGAAGAGGCTGAAGTATGAATATCTAGAAAGAATAAAGTACTATATTTATGCCATAGTAAAACAAAGGAAGATACAAAGTAAATCAGATTTTTATAACAAGAAACACATAATCACATACTCTTTTCAAAGCTCATTTTAGCAATGACCTAACATGACAGATACCCAGAACTCAGAAAATACAGATCTATAATTTATGATGTAGATTGGGCTGAAGAACAAACTCACCGTAGACAATCAAATGGTCAGAACTTTCAAGTAACCGGATGATGAAGCGGGAGGTCCATAGGCCCATGTAAGGTTTCATACTTGTAATTCAATTAGGAGAAACCCTCAAATATTTCCAAGAGATCAGTGATACATTTACAAAAGAAAAGAAAATAGATGTTTACGCATGCAAGAGAGATTACCTATAAACAACTATGGCGGCCAAGAAATGAAACCTCAGCTTTCAAAAATATATAGAGGCACGAATGGTATAAAAGATAAAAGGATAGAGATGAGCTTAAAAAAAAATAATGGTGGCTCACACTTCAACCACCTCACTCACAAAGCTGCGCAGAAACCACAAAACTAAAATGACAGATAATATTTTGCAGAGAAGGAGCTCTAAAATATAGTGAAGGCCAAGCTCAAACCATAACAGAATAATGGCGTCGAGAGGAATTTTTCTAGGGCTTCACCCATACAGCCAAAAAATTCCAAATGATTGTGCTTTAGGGTCAAGTTCCCTTTATTGTCTGAACCCAAGAAGCGGTTTAACTCGAACTCAACCATAGTCAAGATCAACGATCGTAAAAGACATGGTACAAAGATCAACATCCTCAGTTCATCGCAAAAATCAATTCTAACCACATTTAGGATGCCACCACCCACAATAAATGCCAGCCAAAGCCCTAATCATAGTACAAAAATTGATGGTCTGTGATAAGACAGGGTACAAAGATCAACGACAAAGAACAAGGCACGTAGATTAAAAATAAATCACCATGGTTATAACTAACCTGAATAGAGTTGATGCCGCCTCCCAAGTCACCAAGGGGTGAGTCACCATGGAATGGGACAACCCATGTATCCACAAAATTAATTATTGCAAATGAATTTCAAGTCTAACCCAATCGCATGCTTCAAATAATTTTAAAGGGGAAACCAAGTCATATATCATGATGACTAAAAAGGTGAATGTTATAATATGCCATGGCCAAAGGAGATGTCAATATCAGAACATGTGCACATAGCAGGTAGTCCCCACAGGAGGAATTATTTTGATCACATAAAGGGAGTTGTATTTTTCATGCCTTCACAACATGACATAATAGAGAAGAAGACATAGTTGCATGTTCATGGAAATAGACTTGCCTAGAAAGCAACCTTATTTTTAGCAAATTATTCACCCTTCTTTTCTTTAAAAATAGAACAGTCAACTTCAATTTGACTGTAGTGTAAGTAAGGCTAATAATGCCTATTTGTAATTGCATGCTCTATTTTTCCCTTTATCTACTATTAAATAAAGGATAAAAATAAGATGCATGGGCGAGTACAAGCCTTAGGGTATTTTTAGGGAGAGGGTGATTTTTACTTTTTTGCTATATATTGTCTGCCTTTTCAAATCACAAGGGACTTCTAGACTACTAGAGGAATTTTTGGATATATGAGTACTGAAGCAAATTTTGCCATTTTTTACCTCTGAGTGTGAAGTATTTTCTACCTTTCCAAGTTATTTTGTAGCCTTATGTATGTTTATATTAATCTTGTGAATGCAAATTCCCTAATCAATCACCTTACCCTACCGCAAAATCATTCTTTTGCTTAATTTTAATGTGCATGTTAACTTATTAGTACTGTTGTGATTCTCCCTCAGTACAATCAAATGTTTTTCCCTTAGACATTCTACAAAAAAACTATTGGTTTGTGCATCAAGAATCCTTCCCAAATCATTTTTGCATATACTCAGTCAAAGTCCTCATAAAAATTTGGTGTATCACCTTAGTTTTAATTATTTTACAGTCATCTTCTACCCTCAAACTCCCAGAAATCAATTTAGGATACACCGATAAGGGACCGGCCTTGATACCGGAGACTCACCTCAAAATAGGTATACCCACAGACCTGAGGTGTTTCCATTGTATCTATGAAAGAGAGAGATCAATTGTGCAATCTTAGAAAACCTGCAGCTATCTCTCTATAGGGTGCACTTTCAAGAGATAACATGTACCTTCAGGTATATCGAGGAATCCACATCCATAGCTTTCCATTCCCTATGTACCTTATTATCCTCTTTTTTATCTTCTTTCTCACATTTTAACTTAATCAAGATAAGAAAAAATTGCTTGTGTCATTTTATTATTCTAAGTAGACATCGGCGTAGTTTAGCTTTGTTTGTTTAATGCTCAATTTACAAAAATAGAATAAAGCATGAAAAATAATGTATCAATCCACGCTACCATTCAACTAAATTCCATGCTTTCCATTCTCACTTCCAAACCTTTAGCCATCTCAACAATGGTTACTAAACCCATCATCACCCTTCCCCCTCTTCAAGAGGTTTAGTTTTTTCAATCCAATTCTCATAATGAAAATAATCCTTTCCTCTATCATCATCTAGTCCCCTCTAGACTAGACACACCTCCAGCCACATCTTTTATGAATGCTTTTAGGCCTTTGCTCGTCCCTCATGGATCTTTGGAGTTTCAGGATCTTCTTCACACAAATCAGGTTGCTCTCTGTTATTATCTTCTTCACAAGACCACTAGTATTCCCATTGATGGACCTCCTTTGTAAAATTTATGCATATCAATCTAATCCAGAATCTAATCAAGTTTTTACCTCTCAACTCGTGGTGTTCTTTCGAATAACCACGAGTTATCTCTCTAAATCCCCACAATAATTTGATCCTAATCAACCATCTTCTTTTGATATAAACAATCATCAAACTACTCAATTGGTGGTTCCTATTCCACCCAATTTTCCTTGTGTTAATACCACCATAACTTCTTCCATCCCCATCACTTCAATTTCAACAATAATCACTTCTCTTCTAATTTAAAAATCTCAAGCGTCATCCTTTCTTCCTCCCATATCCAAACAACATCAAACTACCTTACCTCTCATTTCTACTTCCCACGTTCATGCAAACTAGGTCATATCACAACCTTTTCCATATGAATCAATGCAAACTTATGGTCCAAGAACCCCACCGTCATATTCCCTTTATTCAATCAACCCAAACTTCCCAACCACATATTATTTATATTCCCACCAATCCCATAACCAATCAATTACATGCCTCTACCTTACAACAACCTACCTAATCCAAAAAATCATTTAACATTCCCATCTCCCAGCACAAAGTTTTGTCTCAACCCATACAATCACAACATTCTAATTATATCCCACCTTATCAACCACCTCCATCATCCCCAACACATCCTCAAAAAAATCAAGCATATAAACAACCCCATCCATCCACTTCATAAACATCTCAAATTCCCATTTTGACATCTCAACCATCTAATGATCCTTTGAAAATTCTATTGAGTAGAATGGCTAATCTTGAAGATGCAACCTTGGGATCTAAGATCAATTTTTCATACAATAAAATTTGTAATGAATTCATCAACCCATATTTTTCGGTCAAACCTTATCCTCCTCACTGGGAAATGCCAAAATTTTCTAAATTCAATAGTAAAGAGGATCCCTAACAACATTTACATGCTTTTACGAATGCATGCTATATTATTGTGCATGATCAAGATCTTATGCTACACACGTTTACCATGTCCGTACCAACCATAAATTCGTATAACAACATCCCAAAACATTCATTATTCACATTCACTCAACTTGTTCAACTATTCTATGAATACTTTTTGATAAACATTGCACTTAAAATTACCTTCACCAACCTTTATGTTATATGACAATATGATGATAAATATATTTCCAAATTCATTGCATGATGACATGGCATTATTAATCAACTCTCATTCCCCCTTCCATAGACCAAACTTATTTAACTCTTCTCGTGGTCCTGTGCGAAGTATATCACATCAACCATCCAAATCTAATCATTTCATATCTATGAGGAGGCATTCATGATGGCTCATAATCTTTAACTTTGTTCCCTTGAGCAAGGCCAACTTAAATATTGATCCAATAAACCTAAGACAGAGTTCAAAAAATCATTCACACATAATGAAAAATCTAAAACCACTGCTAACACCATTATAGTCAAGTCATCATCCAAATCTACCTCTCACAGAGAGCCTCCAAAAATATCTCATAGACAAACCCCAAATTACACCCCTCTTAGGGAATCATATAGTTCAATTTTCTACAAATTTATGGAAATTAATCTTATTCGAATCGCACCCATTAGACTATTCGATGAGACACGACCCAAACCACCATGGTATCGCGAAGACAACTATTGCAAATATTATCAAGTCTATAGCCATCATATTGAAAGGTGTAACACATTTGAATATTTGGTTCAAAAACTCATAGAATTGGGTGACCTCCAAGTGGACAACCTTAATGTGCCACCTAATAAACTCTTGGATGTCTTCAAACAACCTTTTCCAAACCATCGACCAACTAATCAGATTCAATCTTCTACATCACAAGCAATTAATGCAAACATAATCAACAGTGTAGATCAAGTTTTGACATCACCATGTAGAACATCACCATCTATAACACCTACATCTATTTCAAACCCTTTTTCAGCTGTCACATCTTGATCAACATCAACTATGACCGCAACTTATTCAAACTTTATTATACCCACTTCTTCATCTTCACCATCTATAACTTCATCTATTGAACCCCTTTCTTCACCTATGACAACTGCGACCACATCCTCAAAATCTACACCAACTTCTACCCCAAGCATTACACCCACATCAACATCTGAAACTACACAAAATTCTACTCCAAACATTTCCATATCTACATTAACATATGAAATTACACCTATGTCTACACCATTACCTACTTTGATAGTCAACACAAACACACGTGACACTCCAATCAATTCAACAACACCTACAAACATTTCACCCACCCATCCTAAAAACACGTAATAAACCTCCCATTTATAAATTGTTAAGCATATAGTGCAGAAACCTCTCCCACCATCAATACTACAAGCATTGTTACTAAAAACTTTCACCACCAAGTCTCTAACCAAAGATGACACTACTTCCACCAAGGACAAATATTCTAAAATAATAACTAAAAACCTTAGCATCCCTATTTATAAGTCTCTTACACATCCACATAAAAATTTAGAGATTCCTTCCCCTACCTCTCAAGACCATATCATCATCATCATCCTTAGGACCATCCTCTTCCATTTTGGGACCACCCAATTCATCCAAAACTTCCATCACTACTAAGACAACACAAAAAATATCGTCTTCTAAAACATCTACCACTTGTGCTTCTAATTAATTGTATCTAAGTCATCAACCAAGATTCAATACTAAACATAACCATCTCAATCCTCTTCCAAATCTAAGACAAAATCAAAGGCTCCCATAAAATCACCTCAAATCAAACCATCATTACCTTCATCAAAAACCCCTTCATCTATAGCTACATCATCACCCATTCCCTTCGGGTATTATATAATAATATTTTACCAATTACTCTAAGCTTCAACAATCAATTTACCATCAATAAAACCCTTTGATCCAAATGCACCAAGACCCTCATGGTTTGAATCAAATATTATTTGTGCATACCATCATGCAGTATGGCATGACATCAAAAATTGTGAGGCCATTCAAACCATAATACATAATCACTTCAACCAAGATGACCTTCTTGAGTAGGGACCAACTCTTTTATCATTAGCTTCATCATCTACTAAAGTATCCAAGTCAACCCATTCATTTAAGAATTATGTCACCATTCCTCCACCTACTTTAACCCCTCTTGAGGAAAGGCCTCCTCTTTACATTGATGTTGTTTGAGTCACCACTCATTATTATCATGAATTTCCTCTACCCACTCAATTATAATCCAAATTGGTTGTTGTCACTCCTCCTAAAGAGTCCACCTAACCATCCTCATCATCTAAACCCAAGGTGTCCATCTTAGCTGCCTCTCAGCCTATTTCTCTTGAAAAAAGTATCCTAAAAAAACTCCATTAGGCCTCAGTTAAGATGTCACTCTATGAGCTTATCCAAAGCTCTCTAGAGCATAGGTAAGCCCTTATGGAAACTCTTAAATGCATTCCTACTACTAGTGATGATTCCCAACCCTTTGCATATGTTGTCGAGTTGCATACTATTTTGACTTCCATATTTTTTGACGACACTGAGATTCTAGATATTACACTGGAAGAACATGACCTTCACCTCTTCATCACCACCCATATTAATGACACCTTCATTCATCGATCTATGATAGAAAATAGAGATAGTATCAATATCATATCATCCCATACTTTCAACCAAATCAATATCCCTAGATCCATCATTTTTCAATAACTCACTGTCATGCGCAATTTCAAAGACGATATCACCCCCGCCTTTAGTACGGTTATTATTCCCATCTGCATTGGCGAAAAAATCCTCCATGAAATATTCTAAATTGTAGAAGGGGAGTTTCAATATAATATCTTGTTGATCCATAGGATTTTTAAATGTATAGATCTTCCCTAAATATCCCTAAACCATTGCAGGCCTGTAGATTGTTTCGAGAGATTTCCATCGATAGGTGTAACTTGGAAAATGAAGCTCACGTGCAAAATATATTGCAAGCCAAAGTTTGACATTAAAAGTGGTCAAACCTAGTCAATAGTTCAATCTAGATGTGACACGTGGAAAAATAGTAAAAGGTTAATTTTTCTTGTTTTGACCTACAGTATTTGACAAACGGTTAAAATTTTGTGAGCCCCACTTTTTGCTAGTTAGGGGCCCTCAACCAGGTTCAACACACTCTTTTATAGGAGGGGTACCTTTACCACTTTTACTTCATATTGCTGTTATTGACTTTTCGATATTGTATGTCACTTATTTTACCAACTCCTCCAATGTGGGATATTGTTTGGAGAGTTGTATTCTTGCATTGTAGGATTTAATCAGCTCGTTAATATATATTTCTAGCTTGGTGGGGTGCTCAACTTACCACCAAGTTGATCACTTTATTTTTAACAATTATTAAGTTGTTACCATATTATTCAGGGTTATCATTGCAATGAATGAATTGAACATATGGTTTGGGATTATCTCTATTATCTTGGCGAAGTAAAAAAACTCCTATCTCAGGATTTTATTAATTATGTTACTTGATCGGATTTATATATAGCTCGGCAGATACACAGTTAACTTATTAGCTCGGTCTTATCCCTCACAACTTGGGGATGGTGATCAATGCAAATAGAAACCATATCAAACATAATTTAACACCTATATCAATTGGTGCAACGAACAAACCAAACACCATACCATTTGGCCCATACTTGGGTGATTGGAACAAATACACAGTGGAACCAATTTCTCGACCCAAATACCAGGTAGTATAGCAACAAAGCACAATGACCAAGAAAGTCAATAGCTCAGTAGGAGGGTGGCACCAAAAAAATGTGTGATGTGGCTAAGTGCCATGTAAACATTATCCTTTCCCATACTTTTTAAAGGCTTAAACCGGTTCCTTCTCCAATGGATGTGGGATATTACCCACTAAACATACAAATCCTTGCAACAAAAGGAGATAGGGAGATTTGAACCGGTGACCTCGTTTCCCTAAGAGTTATCAGCTCGCTGAATCACTTGGAGGGGCTCGGTGATATAGAAATCAACTCTCTGGCATTTAAACACAGACATGGCATATTACATTCAACTCAAGTTTTGAGACACCTAGGGACACCTTTAGAGATCAGTGTAAAAATAAAAGTCACTCGAAATTTAGAGACAAAGATAATGCTTATCTTATTTTCCCTTAAAGTGTTGTATATTTTGTGGTGTAATTATTTTTTGGTTGTACTTGCATAGGAAAAGAACTATGGAGCACCTGTGAAGCCATGGGTTAAGTTGTGAACAATTTCTGACAGGAAATAAGAGTTCCCAAACCTATTTTAAAGCTTCAATTTAGGTGTGTAGGAAACCATGGGAAAATTGTCAAACAAGGCAAAGCTTGAGGAAGTTGAAGCATACAATCAGCAAATTTAGGAAGAAAATGCCTTCCTGATGTGTTAGTTATTTTCTGTAGAGGAGCAAATTGAAAAACTGAAAAAAGATCTAGAATATAAGGATGATATCTTAATGGTGTTACAAATTAATGGAACTAAGAAAGAGGTACTAATTACAATTGATGTATCCACTAAAACAAATGAATGCATTGCAAGTATTTCAACACCTAATTACTCTCCCCAAGCAAGGTTAGATTCATAAAATGTGCTTGGTGATTTTGAAAATCACACCAGAGGTTTAGGATATAAAATTTTGAATAGGATGGGTTTTTATGGACTTAACCTTAGTAAGAATAATCAAGGCATAACTAACCCCATACAGGTTGCAAAACCATGTATAGGTAGAACAAGGGCAATTGGAGAAAACTTGATTTTTGGAGCATTTATGCTCAAAACCAGATCTCAAGTTATATATGAAAATTTCTCAAAATTTTGAGAGAATCATGATGGTGTGATAATATTCCCTTTTTGGAGGTATTGTGACAAATTTTTAAGCTATTGAAGTTACACAAAGGTGGAGAACCAAATGGAGACACATCTGCAAGTGGATCAGGAAGGTAAAGGATAGGTGCTGAGCTCCATTAAAATCCTTTGGAGGTCTGATAATACATTTTTGCAGGTTTTGATTCATAATTGGTTAAATTTAAAGGTTATTTTATTTATATTTTTAACATTATTAATGTATCAGTTTACCACGAACCTAGTGATGTAGGAATTTCGAACCTCGTAGAAAATTTTGGGTCATTTTTATTTTTAATTTCTAGTTTTATGATATTTGAAATTAATTAAGTACTTGAAAATAATTTGGGATGCAAAATTAATCAAGTTTGATAACTTTGAAAATCAGTTGAATCAAAACATTGATCATTTTTGGGCTTTGGTCAAACAGTGAAGTTTGAAATTAAATGGATACTTAATTTCAGTTTAAAAATCAGTCCTAAATCAGATTTTAATCAATATTTTTGAGAATTATGGAATTTCAAGTTGATTAAAAATTAATGATCCTTTGAAATGATTAAAAGTTTTGGATTAAGCACCTGTTTTTAGATCACTTGTTGGGGTGACCTTGGATCCATGTTATGCATTACATCTGTTCCACCCTCCAATGTATCGAATATGAGCACAATGGGAAGATTCTAACTCTCCCTGCAGACACTCCACCATTCAATGCATGTAATATGACCTATCTTCCTAATGATGTTCTCATTCCCATGCAACAATCATCTCAACCATCCAATAGCTCATCTATCTCCACGTCTAAGCTTCCTAATGATGATTCTATTGACAAATTGATTAAAAATATTTTGATGGGGGAGTATCACCTTCTTACACTAAATTCCCTTACCATGCGTAACAAACTTAGTAGACATGAAAAAACACCTATGTATCAACCAAACGTAAGGTATATCATTCCTTTCCGTCCACCCCATCTTCATACCAACCTCATCTATGGTGGCATCAATCGCCCTTCATCTCACATCGACACCCAACCTCATACTAAACCATACACCAATGGATTTGGTTTTATTTACAAGAAATCATTTTCTCACACCTATCTTCATTAATGTGCCTAGAAAGGATTTGGAATGGGGCATTATGAGCAAGGCATGCATGACCTTGTCATCGATTAATATCATAAACCCCATGAAAATGTCAGACTAGGTTATAAAGGACAATCTATAGATCCCCTTACACCATCTATGATTCTAATGGAAATGCCTTCTACATCTTCCCCATCCCATGAGGTCATGGATATGGATGAAACTATTTCTATCACCTATGGATTTTTTTAAGTCTCTATTATCACCTTAGGGCTAGTAACTTATCCATGTGAAAATTAGACTATGTCCCTTCCTCTTTTCCATACAAAGATGATAAAAGAAGAATTTCTACCATCGATGTTCTCCATTCATACCTTTCCATCCAACTCATCCATGCTTCTTAACGAAGCCAATATCAACATCAACATCGAGACACCTCAGGAGCTCCACATTCTCAAAGTGGGTCAATCGCTTAATCCCCAAGAGATCAAATCCTTTCTTGTGTTCCTTTCTTGTCATAGCCAAGCCTTTGCATGGTCATATTATGACATGCCAGGCCTCGATCCATCTATAATATTCAACAATATCGCCACCTTTCCCAACGCTAAGCCGATAAATAAAAAGCTTCCCTCAAGTTTTCCTCCTTGTCAAAGAGGATTTGTAATGCCTCCTTTTTGCTAACTTCATCATCCCCATTAACTATCCCCAATGGGTTTCTAACATCGTACCCGTTGCTTAAGTATATGAAAAGATTCACATATGCACATAATTTCAAGATTTAAACCTCGCTTGCCCCAAAGATGAATTCCCCCTCCCAACATTGATCATCTTGTAGACATCTCTTCAAGCCATGAGATGCTTTATTTTATGGATGGTTTTTATGGGTATAATCAGGTACTTGTCGCACCAGAGGATCAACATATGACCTAGTTTATCATCCTTTGGGGGACCATTTGTTATCGTGTTATGCCCTTCAGTTTGAAAAATGTCAGAGCCACTTACCAGTGGCCCATGACTTATATCTTACATGATCTCATACATAAGACTATTGAGGACTATGTTGATGACCACTTAGATAAATCAAAACATCGACATGATCATCTCACTATCTATGAGATCCTATTTGAACACCTCATCCACTTATTTCATCACCTCAATCCAACTAAATGTGTGTTTGGATAATTAATAGGTAAGCTACTTGGTTTCATCATTTCTAACCAGGGCATTGAATTTGACCCCACGAAAATCAAGGCCATCATTGAGATGCATCCTCCCTCTAACTTGAAGAAAATTTGTAGTATTTAAGGTTGTCTTCAGTCCATTTGTCACTTTATATTGCAACTTTCTGATTGTTTCCAACATTTTAATCATCTTCTTCACAAAGATATTGATTTCAATTGGGACTATAATTTCCATAAGGCTTTCGATGATCTTAAACAGTATCTCTTATCCCCACTAGTGCTTATGCATCCATGCAAGGGGGAGACCTATTTTTATGTCTCCACCTCTAACCATGCTCTAGGATCTATGTTGGTACATTGTGATGAAAAAGGTCATGAGTACGTTGTTTATTATATCAATCAAACTCTTCACAATTATAAAACTCGCCACATCGAATGAAAAAATCTCTGTTGCGCTCTTTTCTTTGCTACCTTGAAGCTTCATCATTATATTCTTAACCACTAAATGTATTTTTTCACCATTTTTCACCTTCTTAAAACCATGCAAATATAAACCATATCACAATGACTACATCACTTGATGGCTCATTCTTATACTAAGTTTGACCTAGAGTTAATCTATCAAAAGTCTATCAAGGTCCAAGCTATCACTAATAAGTTAGCCAATGCACATCTTCAAGATAATCATATTTCTCATGAGCAACTCCCTGGGGAATCCATCTTTAACTTCAAGCACAAATTTCATCCACTCAGGATGAATCTCTTCTTTGACCGTTCTAAGTGTCAACAAGGGGGAGGCACTAGTGTTATCCTCATTCCTCCTTGGGATACTCCTATCCCCATCAAAAATAAGATTCACTTTGTGTACAAAAATGACATGACCAAGTATGAAGCTCTCATCTTAGGTATCAAAACCACAATATTGATTTTTGTTCAGGTTCTTAATATGTATGGGGACTCTCTACTTTTCCTTAATCAAGTCAAAGGTATCTATCAATGTAAAAATAATGTATTAAAAAGGTACAAGGATATTGCTGAAGTCCTCCTAGAAGAATTTGAATTCTACATGATTAAAACTGTCCCTCAATCTTCTAATCAATTTGTGGGCACTATGGCCTCTCTCTCTTCACGCATTCCTTGGATAATAGAAGAGTCCCAACTATTTTTTGTTATACAACGTCAAGATTAATTGAACCATGTTCATGAGCTTCCTCGTTTCAAGCATGTTGACATTAATCCTTGCAACCTTTGGTATTCTCAAATATTGGATTATCTATCTCAATTCATCATTCCCTCTGAATTTTCAAAAAATGGTAGGATGTCCTGTTAGTGCAAAATAACAACACCCTTGAATGGCCTAGGCATGGAATGGAGTATTCGGTGTGATTCATGAACATGGGACCATATCTCAAGCTGTGGGACTTGCAAAACTTGAGATGGACCTTCGGAGAAAGTTGGTTCTTGCTTCCTAATCTACATGCAACAAGCTACTCTAGTGTAGGTAGAATCTAATATAACCTTTCCAAGGGGACATGGAGAAAGAGAGAGGGTGAAATAGCCTACACTAAGTGGTGATACACAAGAAAAGGAAGTTGTTGAATCACAGACCCGACTTCCGGAAGTGGAGAGAGGTGACTGTTATCAACAAATCACAATACCCCTATGTTCATACAAGTGCATATACTTGAACTCACGGTGTGATTGTATAACATGGGTACTATCTCCAGGTTGTGGGACTTGCTACTTGAGATAGACCTCTAGAGAAAGATGGTTCTTGCTCTTAAACTACCTGCCACAATCTACTCTAATGCAGGGGAAAATAACTATTCTAATTTAAATTTTCAAGGGACCAGGGAGAGAGAATGCATAAAATGAAAGCATACACTAAAGCGTGATACACCAGAAAAGGAGCATGTGGGAGTAGTCTTCAAATGCATGAGATACAGAAGCAAAGCACACACTATAAGGGGTGATGACAGTTCTCCATAATCTAGCGAAATGCATTCACAACAATATTACAAAACATACAAAATGATAATGGATCCCTGCAAGAACATAATAATAGACACAATATTCTTGTAATAAAGGTTGAAGGGGTAAGAAGAATGCAAGAAAAAAATAGCAGAGGAAGATGCATCCACAAACTTATATTTTATTGCTTCATGATATGCACAGTTTAATCGGTTACAAGAAAAGGGCTTGGATCACCATGCAAGGAGTCCACAATAAGGGCCTGTAACACATTAGCTTCACAAAGCAATTTTGGCAGAGATTTGCTACAAAAAACTACCCCCTTTACAATGAGCCCAATACTCCAATTTATAAGAAAATGAGAAGAGAGAGAGAAGGGGAAAATGGAAATCCCGAAATCTGTCCTTCAACCACTTGTAAGAGGCATTAAATGGAGTAAAATGATTATGGCAATGGAAATGGAAATCCTGAAATCCTGAAATCTACCGTTCAACCACTTGTAACAAATCTAATTTGTGTGGCGTAGAGGACGTCTTGCTCATTCTAGAAAGTCCAATTTTGTGAAAATCGGAGCTCAGAGTCCGAAGTTATGGCTGCTTGAAGTTCACGGGTCAAACGTTTACTTTTATTCTTTGCTGCAGTTATTTCAGAAAAATCGGGTCCACGTGTCCCAACTTTCCTAGATTAATTCTCCCACATTAGCTGATTTAGGATTCCTTGTCCCCTTTTACAACCGTTTCACCTTTTCACATCCCGCACGTACTTTTGTCCCAGCTTTTCCAGACAAAAATATCCACATCGCTCGCAATAGATCGTCTTGCGGCAAATCGGCCGATTCACGCCTCGCACATACTTTTGTCCCAGATGTCCCAAACCATGCGAAATAGAAAATTGGATGATTTCTATTGCCTACGGCCATTTCACCTTTTTGCATCCTGCGCATCGCGACATCCCAGCTGTCCTGCGGACCGCCTGGGACAAAATTGTCTGACTTAGCCAATTTTCTTATTTTTTGGCTGCGAACTTGGTACGATGAACCTTGGTACGACTCACACTGGTACAATCCACACCCTTCACACCCGAAATGCCTTAAAACAGTCCTGTAACCTTATCTTTTAAAATTTTTCCATTTTTCTAACTCGTTGGGATTTTTTCATGGATGGGAGAGTTAAAGAGAAGCCGATGGGGCCCTAAAAACATGATTTCAGGCCTTGAATCAATCTACTTGCTCGGGACTGAAGAATTTGATGCATGTTATCAAAATTACCTTGAGGGGTGAATTTTGGATAACAATTTTGGTGAATCAACGGGGTTATCTGCCTGCCAGATGAAGAACAGCCAGCTACTTGTAGCAATCCATTGGGCATGGAGTCTATTTGATAATCTCTCAGCTGATTTGAAATTTGAAAACCTATATCTTTGAGCCATTGAAACATTTGTTGAGCTGGTTCTCCTGTGGATGTAAATTCTTTTCCAGGATCTCGATGAATTTCAAACATGCACATACTAGAAGCAATAGGACATGTGCACAAGCACTTAGGGAAATAAAAACTACTCTAACAATAGTACAATGTGCATAAGCACTTAGGGAATGGAAATTATAAATTTCTATTTACAAGGGTGAGAAGCTATCTTTCTAGTAACAACGTTTGAGATAGATTCCATTGACCAGAATCTACAACTCTTCACCATCCAACTTAGCCAGTTGGAAGGCATTGCTACCTTTGCATTCAATGATCATGTATGGGCCACTCCAAATGGCATCAAACTTGGAATGCTTTCCTGAATTTACATGATCTGCATCCCATTTCAACACTAGACCTCCAATTTGGAAGGTTCTAGCCTTTGCTTTTCTATCAAAAGTCTTCTTGATCAAGGCTTGATCCTTCTCTATTGATTGGGCTGCATGCTCTCTAATTTCTTGGAGATCCATTAATTCTACATATCTAACCTCCATGGGTTCAAACTCAGCTAGTTCCAATTGTTCCATGAGTTCCAACACTGGAAACTCAAGTGATGTAGGTAGAACTGCTTCCTTCCTGTACACAAGCTTGTATGGAGAGCTTCCTATAGACCTCTTGGGTGTGATTCTATCAGCCCATAGGGCTGATTTAAGCTTTGTGTGCCAAGTCCTTTGATTTTCATCCAGATTCCTTCTGATGATTCTTAGTAGGTTCTTGTTCATAGTCTCGGCTTGACCATTACCTTGAGGATAATAATTTGATGAAGTGCTGAGATACACAATTCTTGACAACCCATTTAGTGATCTTTGTGCTAAGGAATGCCAACGCATTGTCTGATATGATAGTGGCGGGGACACCAAACCTCGTGACTATCCCTTCATAGAAATCCAATATGTTGGATTCACTTGCCTCCTTGAGTGCCACTGCTTCGGTCCACTTGGTGAAATAGTCTGTTGCCGTAAGTATCCACTTGTGGCCTTGACTTGAATTGGGATTGATAACCCCAATGAAATCCAATCCCCATTGAATGAATGGCTGATCTACCAAAATCGAGCGAAGGGGAAGCACTGCTAACCTTTCCTTCCCAGTGAAGAATGCACATCTCTTGCATTTCTTGACCCATGAGTAGCAATCATTGAACACAGTAGGCCAATAGTAACAGGCTTTCATGATTTTGAGAGCTGTTACTCATGGAGCAAAGTGGCCTCCTACTTCCCCCTCATGGAACTCGTGTAAGATCTTCTCAACTTGACCTGTTCCAATGCATCTTAATAGAACACCATTTATGTCCTTCTT
Organism: Taxus chinensis; assembly: GCA_019776745.2. Taxonomy (NCBI): domain Eukaryota; kingdom Viridiplantae; phylum Streptophyta; class Pinopsida; order Cupressales; family Taxaceae; genus Taxus; species Taxus chinensis. The sequence goes on along the minus strand of CM034155.1, from coordinate 603,231,951 downwards.
GAACAAAATACCATTAATGAGTACATACGGGATGGCTTGTAGCCTAAAGTATCTCCTCTTTGCTTTACTCATTTATGGAGGGAACAAGCCTCTTTGGAGGTAATGCACCAAGTCTTGATTCCAACATGGAATGGGTGCATCATCAGTTGGTTGTTCTCGATGATTCTGTAGTAGCAGGACAACATCTTCTTCACCTTCTGACCCATTTGATTGTTTGGAAGTAAGCTACTCACACAAACCTTTGCCATGAACCAGCTTGGTCACTTTGATTTCAATATCGTATTCCATCACCCGAGTGATCCAACCTACTCTCTTCTCATTTAAATCCTTGTTTAGGAGAAAGTCCTTGACACCAGTATGAGACACTAGCAGTTGAATCTTATTGTTCGAGACCAAGTGTCTGAAGTTCTTCAAGCTCATGATGACAATAAGGACATGACTTTCAATGAAAGAATACTTTATTTTGTAATCTTCCAAGATTTTACTGAAGAATGCTATGGGCTATTCTGACCCTTCTCTATTTAGCTGTGTCAAGATAGCTGAGATTGTATCTGATCCTCCAAAAGCATACAACATGAAATCCTTTGTAAAGTCAGGGTTGATAAGAGTTGGAGCCTGTGATATTACATGCTTGATGTTCTCAAAATTCTCTTTGCCTTCTGCTATCCATTTGAATGTGAGACTCTTCTTCAACATCATTGTTAAAGGCTTCACAAGAGTGGCAAGATTAGGCACAAATCTGCAGACAAAATTTATCCTTCCCAAGAAGCTTTGAAGATATTTCTTGTGGTGTGGCAATGGAAGTGTTTAGATGGCTTTAACCATTTCAGGATCAATTGTTATCCCTTCTCTAGAGACAATGTGGCCCAACAATTTTCCCTTGTGTGCCAAGAATATACACTTCTTTGGATTCAACGACACTCCGAACCTTCTACACCTCTAAAACACTTTTATGAGGTGAAAGAGATGGTCTGCTACATTCCTTGAGAAGACAGTGATATCATCTAGGTATACCAGCACTATTCTGTTGATTAATCCTTTGAACGCCATATCCATAGCTCACTGAAATGTTGCTCTGGCATTCGACACTCCAAATGGCATCTTCTTGTAAGCATACATGCCCCATTTTGTAGTGAAGGCCGTCTTGAATTGATCTTCTTCCTTCACCATTATCTGATTATAGCCTGAATATCCATCTAGAAATGAAAACCTTTCTGAACCAGCTACAACATGTAATATTTGTTCCATTGATGGAAGCGGATAATGATCTTTGAGTGATGCTCTATTTAGATCGCAAAAGTCCACACACAATCTTATTTCTCCATTTCTCTTTCTTACTGGCACCAAGTTTGCAACCCAACTTGAGTGTTTGATGGGGAAGATGATACTAGCCTCAAAAATCTTGCTTAACTCTTTTCTCATGAGAGGTTCGGTATGGGGATTCACTGGCCTTTGCTTTTGTCTGATGGGCTTGGATTATAGATCCAACTCAATAGTATGTTGTGCCAACTTTGGGTTGAAACCTCTTAAATCTTTGTAAGTCCAAGCAAAGACATCTGGGAACTCTTGACAAAGCTGAAAAAAATCAGATTTCTCTTGTGGAGTACTTACTTTTCCAATTTGTAATATCTTGCCTTCATCTACTAAAATAGGCTCTAAATATTCACCCTTTACTTGAATGTTCACTTTCTCCTTCTGGAACTGATCATTTGGGTTGAAGATTGAATCCAAGGTTATGAGGCCTTTTGGTAATTTGTTACTTCTCAGCTGTACCACTTGGTCACCATACTGCTACTTCAGCTTGTCTTGATTTCTGGTAGAGAACTCAACTTCTTCTTGTAGGAAATTAACAATTTGCTGATCATTCTTGAAGACTTGCCAACTTGTATTGTTATCTGGAATAGATGGTCTCATAACCAATTTGATATGAGGATGAGATTTCTCACTTTTGATACTTTCTACAACATCAAATGCAACCCCGATTGCTGCCATTCTGTCCGCTGCTTCATTCCTTTTCCGTGGGATGGAATTGATGCTAAATGCTTCAAAATCTTCAATAAGATCCCATACCTGATTTTTGTAGTTCTTCAACAGATCATTCTTGGCGCAATTTTTTTTTCTGACTTGGTTTACGATCATCTCACTATCACCAAATACTTGCAAATTCTTGATGTCTATCTTCTTTTCCCAATGCAATTCGTGAATTAAGGCTTTATACTCAGTTGTGTTGTTTGAGCAAGAAAAATGAAAATGGAAGGATGAATAATACTTTGCACCTTGTGGTGAAACGAGCATAGCTCCTCCTTCTGCACCTTTTCTACTCCTTGATCCATCAAAGAAAAATTGCCATACTTCATTCTCGTCCTTATGATTTGGCTTGGTGATGTTGGGGAGAGGTTGATTTTCGTCATGCAAACAATAAACTCTTAGCTCGGATTCTTCTATTTCTTTGATAAGGGTCAAAATCATGTACTCTTGTTTTCCCATTCATTAAGAGTCAATTCTAGAATGCCTCCAACTTTTATATCTAGCTTCATGAGCACTTGAATAATCTTCTTGATCAGACACTGTTTAATAGTTTGAATTGATTGGGTTTTGTGGTATGAGGCTCTATGTGAAATTTTACAATAGGCTCATATGTGATTGTAGCCTTAGTTCCATACCTTGTTTTGAATAACATATGTGACCAATTAGTAGAAAAATAAACCTGAATTTTAATGGCGAAGTCTCTTGACAAGCACAATGCAAAGAGAGGTGGCAAGTCTATGACTAAGACACCTTGCAATATGGTTACATTGGGACATGCATGCAATGCAAGGCTAAAATATTTGATTACTCCAAATGTTGTTAACGATGTCCCATCCAATTGCACTACCCCTTTGGATATGACTTCATATTGAAGCCCCAACTGATCAGCTATCTGCTTGGGCATTACTGAGCTACCTGCCCTAGAGTCAATAGTGCAATTGTGTACTAACTCATCCCCAATGATCAATGAAACATAAAAATGGAGGGGGATTCAACATTTCACCTTGCTATCCTCCATGATTCCCCTTAAGCTAGGCAACATTTGTGAGTACCTTCTCTTGCATTTGGACTTGTTGATTTGAAGTTGACCAGTCCTTCATGGCAGCTTGTAGCAAATCTCTTTGGCCTGTGATGGATAGTGATTCCCACATTGATATGTTTACATTTGTCTTCTTCATCTGATCAATGATGTTGAATGGAAATGAAGCATCCCTTTGCTATCCTCTAGATTGCACATTCATTCCTTGCACATGGGTAGCAGCGGCTGGTGCATCTAAGTTGGTTTAGGAGCTGGTTTGGGTGCTCCTTGCATGTTTGGAACTGCATTTTGTTTTCCAAAAACTTGTGGAGTGGTAGAAGGTTGTGGATTACTAGGAGCTAATGGCTGTCCTTCACCCAAATTTCTCCTTTTTGACCTTGTGTTGGCTGCAACACTTTGAGATATTGTTTGATTCATACCACAAAAATCTTTTTTCTGCCAGTTTACAAGTGTGCTATCATTTGGAGCTGACTGTTGCTGGTATGTTTCTTATTATTGGTTATGTCCTTGACTCCCTTTACCCTCCACACCAGTTGTTGTTACCATTAATGCTTGATTTAGGGAACCATTGAAGCACATAGACTTGTTGTGAGGTTCATTTCATGGGAAACACCAATCATACTCTTGAGCTATGTTGTTTTGTACTGGCACTATTGCTTAAGAGGCAGATGTAGCATTGGGATTATAGGGCTGAAATGGTCTTTTGGCAAGAGGCCTTGCTTGATTTTGATTTGCAGCTGGACTGGGTGGTCTTTGAGGCTGATATGGCTGCCTATTAGGCTGAGCTTGAGGCTGATAAGAAGGCCTAAAACTTTGGGCTTTCTGCCTCTTGAGTGTAACCAGCTCATTACCTAAAATTTGTAGTTGCTTCATGACTTCTTGAAGTTCATTTGAGGCACTAGAAGATGAAGTAGAAGCTTCACTTGAATTTTAATTTTGAGGAGTGGGGATAAGAGCTAAAATAGGTGCTTGATTAGTACTTGGACTCTCTAAATTTGGATATAATGGCATTGGAGGTCTAGGAGCTAGCTTACCAGCTTGAATCAGACAATTTTCAGCTCCAATGGCAATGCTATAAGCAGCAGGGATAGTTGTGCCTTCCACGGATTGAATTAACATAGAAATATAAGAATTTAAAGCTTTAAGGTAATATAAAAAAGTACCTTCTGCTGTTGGCCTTACTACCATTGGAATTCTCTCCCAAGTCCTTTGAAATCTGAAGTTGAAGTCAGTCAGCTGCTCATTGGGAGCTCTCTTGATAATTGTCAATTGTTCTAAAAGGGACAGGTTATCTCCCTTCTCTCTGAACTACTCGTGGAGGGCTATACATAGCTAGTTCCAATTTTGGATAGAGCTTGAAGCAAGGCTCTTGAACCATTGCAAAACCTTCCCTTTGAATGAAGGTGTCAACAGTTTGATAACAACTTGCATCTTATCAATCTCATGGATTGCAAAAATATTAGCAATGTCCTATACATGATCACCAGGAGTGGTTTGATTTTCTCCAGTAAATTATGGGATGTTATTTAGTGCTGCAACTGGGATTGGATTTTGTGCATTGAGAGCAAGTGGGCTGCTATTAGTAAAATTAACATATGGATTTGGTTGTGCCATCCTGATTGGTCGAAGAACTCTTGTTGATTGGATGAAAGGCCTACCAGGTGGAGGTGTTGACAAGGTTCTATTAGGTGGAGATGGAGATCTTTGAGCTCTTCTTTCTCTGCCTAGAGATAGGTGTAGATAAACAAACAATCCTTCCTCCCTAGTTCTTAACCTGGTCTGTATTCTTCTCATAAATTTTCCAGGCTTGGACTGCTGAAACCAGTGGATTATGCCTCTTTTGGAGTCGCCAGATGTGCAATTTCAAAGCTCTTTCAAATCTTGAAACTTACAACAAGTGCACATTTATCTTTTTGTAGTTAAGTGAAGACCTCTAAAGGTCCCACTGGGGTTGCCAGAACTGTTATCAACAAATCACAACACCCCTATGTTCATACAAGTGCATATACTTGAACTCACGATGTGATTGGATAACATGGGTACTATCTCCAGGTTGTGGGACTTGCTACTTGAGATAGACCTCTAGAGAAAGTTGGTTCTTTATCCTAAACTACTTGCCACAATATACTCTAATGCAGGGGAAAATAACTATTCTAATTTAAATATTCAAGGGACCAGGAGAGAGAATGCATAAAATGAAAGCCTACAGTAAAGCGGTGATACACCAGAAAAGGAGGGTGTGGGAGTAGTCTTCAAATGTGTGATATACAGAAGCAAAGCGCACACTAGAAGGGGTGATGATGGTTATAAATTACTTGAAAAATGCTCCCCATACTCTCCCATGTGCTGCAACAGAGAAAGAATTATGACCATGCCTCTTAATTGTACTCCCAGCTACCAAATAAAACACTATTCTGAACCCGGCCACGTTTTCTTAAAAAACTCAATCAATTTCTGATCAAATCTAGAATTTCTTGATTTCTATGCATCAATCTCAGAACCATGATTCCAACGGTACAAATTTTGTGTGATTTCGTTGAGAAATGCAAAAGTTATGGCCTTCTGAATGCGGGCAACTATTTTGGGCCTAGCAGGCGTTTTCTATCATTTGACGGGAATGAGCATTAAATATGTTTCTCTTGGATTTGAAAATCCCATAATCCTACGCTCTATCCTAAAACTACTTGTAATAAATCTAGTCTTTGTGGCGTAGACGACGTCGTGATCGTTCCAAAAAGACCAATTTTATGAAAATCGGAGCTCGGAGTCAAAAGTTATGGCCGTTTGAAGTTTCACGGACCAAACGTTGACTTTTCTTCTTCTCCTTCGGCCGCTTCAGCTATTTCACGTCCCAATCGCATCCGCTTTGGCCCGGATGTCCCAGTATGAAAGTTCTCCTATTTCAGCTGAACTGGCCGGTTTGCGTCTCCCACGTACTCTTGTCCCGCTTGTCCCGGACTGTTTGGGACAAATTCTCTCGATTCGCCCGGTTCGTGTCGGTTCGCGTACTTTTGTCCCAACTGTCCCGGTACGAAAGTCTCTGCATTTTGGCTACAATCCGACCGTCTTGCAGCATACTTCACGTACCTTCGGCCCAACTGTTCCGGGCTGCCTTAAGTCTTTTTGTCCCGGCTATCCACAACCGTGTGAAATAGAAAAATGGATGATTTCTATTGCCTACGGCTATTTCACCTTTTTTGCATCCCGCGCGTCCCAATGTCCCAACTGTCCCGCGGACTGCCTGGGACAAAATTGTCTGACTTAGCCGATTTTCTTCTTTTTTTGGCCGTGAACTTGGTACGACGAACCTCGATACGACCTACACTAGTATGATCCACACCCTTCAGACCCAAAATGCCTTAAAACATTCCTGCAACCTTATCTTTTGCATTTTTTCCATTTTTCTAACTCGTTGGGATTTTTTGTAGAATGGGAGAGTTTGAGAGAAGTCGATGGGGCCCTAAAAACATGATTTTGGGCCTTAAATCAATCTACTTGCTCGGGACTGAAGAATTTGATGCATGTTATCAAAATTACCTTGAGGAGTGAATTTTGGATAACAATTTTGGCGACTCAGCGGGCTTATCTGCCTGCAAGATGAAGAACGGCTAGCTGCTTGTAGCAATCCATTGGGCATGGAGTCTGTTTGATAATCTCTCAGTTGATTTGAAATTTGAAAACCTGTATCCTTGAGCCATTGAAACATTTGTTGAGCTAGTTCTCCTGTGGATGTAAATTCTTTTCCAGGAGCTCGATGAACTCCAAACATGCACATACTAGAAGCAATAAGACATGTGCACAAGCACTTAGGGAAATAAAAACTACTCTAACAACAGTACAATGTGCATAAGCACTTAGAGGAATGGAAATTCTAAATTGATATTTACAAGGGTGAGAAGCTATCTTTCTAGTAGGAACGTTTGAGATAGATTCCATTAACCGGAATATGCAACTCTTCACCATCCAACTTAGACAGTCGGAAGGCATTGCTACCTTTGCATTCAATGATCATGTACGGGCCACTTCAAATGGCATCGAACTTGGAATGCTTTCCTGGCTTTGCACGATCTGCATCCCATTTCAACACTAGATCTCCAATTTAGAAGGTTCTAGCCTTGAATTTTCTATCAAAAGTCTTCTTGATCAAGGCTGGATCCTTCTCTATTGATTGGGCTGCATGCTCTCTAATTTCTTGGAGCTCCATTAATTCTACATATCTGACCTCCATGGGTTCAAACTCAGCTAGTTCCAACTGTTTCATGAGTTCCAATGCTGGCAACTCGAGTTATGTAGGTAGAACTAATTTTTTCCCATACACAAGATTGTATGGAGAGCTTCCTATAGACCTCTTGGGTGTGATTCTATCAGCCCATAGGGCTGATTTAAGCTTTGCGTGCCAAGTCCTTTGATTTTCATCAGAGTCCTTCTGATGATTCTTAGTAGGTTCTTGTTCGTAGACTCGACTTGACCATTACCTTGAGGATAATAATTCGATGAAGTGCTGAGATACACATAGTTCTTGAAAACCCATTGAGTGATCTTTGTGCCAAGGAATGCCAACGCATTGTCCGATATGATAGTGGTGGGGGCACCAAACCTCGTGACTATCCCTTCATAGAAATCCAATATGTTGGATTCACTTGCCTCCTTGAGTGCCACTGCTTCGGTTAACTTGGTGAAATAGTATTTTGCCATTAGTATCCACTTGTGGCCTTGAATTGAATTGGGATTAATAACCCCAATGAAATCCAATCCCCATTGTATGAATGGCTGATCTACAGAAATCGGACGAAGGGGCAGCACTGCTAACCTTTCCTTCCTAGTGAAGAATGCACATCTCTTGCATTTCCTTACCCATGAGTAGCAATCATTGAACATAGTAGGCCAATAGTAACCAGCTTTCATGATTTTGAGAGTTGTTACTCGTGGAGAAAAGTTTCCTCCTGCTTCCCCGTCATGGAACTCGTGTAAGATCTTTTCAACTTGACCTGTTCTAAAGCATCTTAATAGAACACCATTTATGTCCTTGAACAAAATACCATTAATGAGTACATATGAGATGGCTTGTAGCCTAAAGTATCTCCTCTTTGATTTGCTCATTTATGGAGGGAACAAGCCTCTTTGGAGGTAATGCACCAAGTCTTGAGTCTAACATGGAATGGGTGCATCATCAATTAGTTGTTCTTGATCATTCTGTAGTAGCAGGACAACATCTTCTTCACCTTCTGACCCGTCTGGTTGTTTAGAAGTGAGCTGCTCGCACAAACCTTAGCCATGAACCAGCTTGGTCACTTTGATTTCAATATCATATTCCATCACCCGAGTGATCCAACCTGCTCTCTTCTCATTTAAATACTTGTTTAGGAGAAATTCCTTAACACCAGCAGTTGAATCTTATTGTTTGAGACCAAGTGTCTGACATTCTTCAAGCTCCTAATGACAACAAGGACATGCTTTTGATGAAAGAATACTTTATTTCATAATCTTCCAAGATTTGACTGAATAATGCTATGGGTTGTTCTGACCCTTCTCTATTTAGCTGTGTCAAGATAGCTGAGATTGTATCTGATCCTCGAAAAGCATACAACATGAAATCCTTTGAAAATTTAGGGTTGATAAGAGTTTGAGCCTGTGATATTTCATGCTTGATGTTCTCAAAATTATCTTTGCCTTCTGCTGTCCATTTGAATGTGAGACTCTTCTTCAACATCATTGTTAAAGGCTTCACAAGAGTGGCAAGATTAGGCACAAATATGTGGAAAATTTTTATCCTTCCCAAGAAGCTTTGAAGAGATTTCTTGTGGTGTGGCAATGGAAGTGTTCAGATGGCTTTAACCCTTTCAGGATCAATTGTTATCCCTTCCCTTTAGACAATGTGGCCCAAAAATTCGCCTTGTGTGCCAAGAATATACACCTATTTGGATTCAATGACACTCCGAACCTTCTACACCTCTGAACCACTTGTCTGAGGTGAAAGAGATGGTCTACTACATTCCTTGAGAAGACAATGATATCATCTAGGTATACCAACACTATTTTTTTGATTAATCCTTTGAACGCCATATCCATAGCTCGCTGAAATGTTGCTTTGGCATTCGACACTCCAAATGGCATCTTCTTGTAAGCATACGTGCCCCATTTTGTAGTGAAGGCCATCTTGAATTGATCTTCTTCCTTCACCATTATCTGATTATAGCCTGAATATCCATATAGAAATGAAAACCTTTCTGAACCAGCTACAACTTGTAATATTTGTTCCATTGATGGAAGCGGATAATGATCTTTGAGTGATGCTCTATTTAGATCACGAAAGTCCACACACAATCTTATTTCTCCATTTCTCTTTCTTACTGGCACCAAGTTTGTAACCCAACTTGAGTGTTTGATGGGGAAGATGTTATTGGCCTCAATAAGCTTGCTTAACTATTTTCTCATGAGAGGATTGATATGGGGATTCACTGGCCTTTGCTTTTTTCTGACGGGCTTGGATTCCGGATCCAGCTCAATAGTGTGTTGTGCCAAATTTGTGTTGAAACCTCTTAAATATTTATAAGTCCAAGCAAAGACATCTGGGAACTCTTGACAAAGCTGAACAAAATCAGATTTCTCTTGTGGAGTACTTACTTTTCCAATTTGTAATATCTTGCCTTCATCTACTAAAATAGGCTCTGAATCTTCACCCTTTACTTGAATGTTCACTTTCTCCTTCTGGAATTGATCATTTGGGTTGAATATTGACTCCAAGGTTATGAGGCCTTTTGGTAATTTTTTAGTTCTCAGCTGTACCACTTGGTCACCATACTGCTACTCCAGCTTGTCTTGATTTTTGGCGGAGAACTCAACTTCTTCTTGTAGGAAATTAACAATTTCTTGATCATTCTTGAAGACACTCCAACTTGTATTGTTATATAGAACAACTGGTCTCACAACCAATATGATATGAGGCTGAGATTTCTCACTTTTGATACTTTCTACAACATCAATTGCAGCCCTGATTTGTGCCAGTCTGTTCGCTGATTCATTCCTTTTCCTTGGGATGGAATTGATGCTAAAAGATTCAAAATCTTCAATAAGATCCCATACCCAATTTTTTTATTTCTTCAACAGATCATTCTTGAAGGCATTTTTTTTTCTGACTTGGTTTACGATTAGCTCACTATCACCAAATACTTGCAAATTATTTATGTCTTTCTTCTTTACCCAGTGCAATCTGTGAATTAAGGCTTCATACTCAGTTGTGTTGTTTGAGCAAGAAAACTTAAAACGGAAGGCTGAATAATACTTTGTACCTTATTGTGAAATGAGCATAGCTCCTCCTCCTACACCTTTTCTACTCCTTGATCCATAAAAGAACAATTGCCATACTTCATTCTCATCCTTATGATCTGGCTTGGTGATGCTGGGGAGAGGTTGATTTTCTTCATGCAAACAATAAACTCCTAGCTCGGATTCTTCAATTTCTTGATAAGGATCAAAAGAATGTACCTTGCTTTCTCATTCATCAAGAATCAAATCTGGGATGCTTCCAACCTTGGTGTCAGCTTCACCAGTGCTTGGATAATCTTCTTGATCAGACACTGAATAGTAGGTATTGATTTGGCTTGGAGTGTGAGGTTCAACGTGAAAGTTTGCAATAGGTTCAGATTTGATTGTGGCCTTAGTTCCATATCTTGTTTTGAACAACATGTGTGACCAATCAGTAGATAAGTAACCTCTAATATTAGCTGTGAAATCCCTTGACAAACATAGGGCAAAGAGTGGTGGAAGATCTATCACTGAGATATCTTGCAAAACAACAACATTGGGGCATGCATGTAAGGTAAGGCTCAAGTTTTTTATCACTCCCACTGTTGTCACTGCTGTCCCATCTAATTGCACTACCCCTTTATATATGACTTCATACTGAAGCCCCAACTGATCAACTATCTGCTTGGGCATTACTGAGCTACGTGCCCCAGAGTCAATCATGCAATTGTGTACTAATTGGTGCCCAATGATCAATGAAACATAAAATGGAGGGGGCTTCAAAATTTTACCTTTCTGTCCTCCATGATTCCCCTCAAGTTGGGCAACATTTTTAAGTACCTTCACTTGCATTTGGACTTGTTGATTTGAAGTTGACCAGTCCTTCATGGCAGCTTGTAGCAAATTTCTTTGGCCTAGGATGGATAGTGATTCCCACATTGATATGTTTACATTTGTCTTCTTCATCTAATCAATGATGTTGAATGGAAATGAAGCATCCCTCTATTGTCCTCTAGATTACACATTCATTCCTTGCACATGGGTAGCAACATCTTGCATCTGAGTTGGTTTAGGAGCAGGTTTGGGTGCCCCTTGCATGTTTTGAACTACATTTTGTTTGCTAACAGCTTGTGGAGTGGTAGACGGTTGTGGATTACTAGGAGCCAATGGCTTTCCTTCACCCAAATTTCTCCCTTTTGACCTTGTGTTGGCTGCAACACTTTGAGATATTGTTTGATTCATACCACAAAAATCTTCTGCCTGCCAATTTACAAGTGTTCTATCATTTGGAGCTGATTGTTGCTGGGATGTTTCTTGCTGTTGGTTATGTCCTTGAATCCCTTCACCCTCCACACCAGTTGTTGTTACCATTAATGCTTGATTTAGGGCACCATTGAAGCACATAGACTAGTTGTGAGGTTCATCACATGGGAAACACCAATCATACTCTTGAGGTATGTTGTTTTGTACTGGCACTATTGCTTTAGAGGCAGATGTAGCATTGGGATTATAGGGCTGAAATGGTCTGTTGGTAGAAGGCCTTGCTTGATTTTGATTTGCAGCTGGATTGGGTGGTCTTTGAGGGTGATATGGCTACCTATTAGGCTGAGCTTGAGGCTTATAAGAAGGCCTAAAACTTTTGGCTTGCTGCCTCTTGAGTGTAACCAGTTCAATACCTAAACTTTGCAATTGCTTCATGACTTCTTGAAGTTCATTTGAGACACTAGAAGATGAAGTAGAAGCTTCACTTGAATTCTGATTTTGAGGAGTGGGGATAAGAGCTAAAATAGGTGCTTGATTAGTACTTAGACTCTCTAAATTTGGATATAATGGCATTAGAGGTCTAGGAGCTAGCTTACCAGCTTGAATCAGACAATTTTCAGCTATATTGGCAATGCTATAATCAGCAGGGATAGTTGTGCCTCCCATGGATTGAATTAACATAGAAATATGAGAATTTAAAGCTTTAAGGTAATATAAAAAAGAACCTTCTGATGTTGGCCTTTCTAGCATTGAAATTCTCTCCCAAGTCCTTTGAAATCTGAAGTTGAAGTTAGTCAGCTGCTCATTGGGAGCTCTCTTGATAGTTGTCAATTGTTCCAAAAGGGATAGGTTATCTCCCTTCTCTCCGAACTACTCGTGGAGGGCTATATATAGCTGGTTCCAATTTTTGATAGAGCCTGAAGCAAGGCTCTTGAACCATTGTAAATCCTTCCCTTTGAATGAAGATGCCAGTAGTTTGACAACAACTTACATCTCATCAATCTCATGGATTGCAAAAATATTAGCAATGTCCTTGAGATGATCACCAGGAGTGGTTTGATTTTCTCCAGTAAAGTATGGGATGTTCTTTAGTGCTGAAATTGGGATTGGATTTTGTGCATTGAGAGCAAGTGGGCTGCTGCTAGTGAAATTGATATATGGATTTGGTTGTGCCATCCTGATTGGTCAAAGAACTCTTGTTGATTGGATGAAAGGCCTACCAGGTGGAGGTGTTGACAGGGTTCTATTAGGTGGAGATGGATATCTTTGAGCTCTTCTTCCCCTTATTTCTCTACCTGGAGATAGGTGTAGCTAAACAAACAATCCTTCCTCCCTAGTTCTTGACCTGGTCTTTATTCTTCTCATAAATTTTCTAGGCTTGGACTTCTGAAACCAGTGGATTATGCCTCTTTTGGAGTCGTCAGATGTGCAATTTCAAAGCTCCTTCAAAGCTGGAAACTTACAACAAGTGCACATCGATCTTTTCGTAGTTAAGTGAAGACCTCTAAAGGTCCCACCAGGTGTGCCAAAACTGTTATCAACAAATCACAACACCCGTATGTTCATACAAGTGCATATACTTGAACTCATGGTGTGATTGGATAACATGGGTACTATCTCCAAGTTGTGTGACTTGCTACTTGAGATAGACCTCTAGAGAAAGCTGGTTCTTTCTCCTAAACTACCTACCACGATATACTCTAATGCAAGGGAAAATAACTATTCTAATTTAAATATTCAAGGTACCAGGGAGAGAGAATGCATAAAATGAAAGCATAAACTAAAGTGGTGATACACCAGAAAATGAGGGTGTGGGAGTAGTCTTAAAATGCGTGAGATACAGAAGAAAAGTTCACACTAGAAGGGGTGATGATAGTTTTCTATAATCTAGCAAAATGCATTCACAACAATATTTCAAAACATACACAATGATAATGGATCCCTGCAAGAACATAATAATAAACACAATATTCTTGTAATAAAGGTTGAAAGGGCAAGAAGAATGCAAGAAAAACACAACAGGGGAAGATGCATCCACAAACTTATATTTTATTGCTTCATGATATGCACAGTTCAATCGGTTATAAGAAAAGGGCCTGGATCACCATGCAAGGAGACCACAACAAGGGCCTGCAACACATTAGCTTCACAAAGTAATTTTGGTAGAGCTGATACAAAAAACTACTTCCTTTACAATGAGCCCAATACTCCAATTTATAAGAAAATGAGAAGAGAGAGAGAGAGAAGGGGAAAATGGAAATCCCAAAATCTATCCTTCAACCACTTGTAAGAGGGATTAGATGGAGTAAAATGATTATGGCAATGGAAATGGAAATCCTGAAATCTTGAATTTTTTTTATTCAACCACTTGTAAGAAATCTAGTTTTTGTGGTGTAGAGGACGTTGTGCTCTTTCCAAAAAGTCCAATTTTTTGAAAATCGGAGCTCGGAGTCAAAATTTATGGCCGTTTGAAGTTCACGGGTCAAATATTGACTTTTCTTCTTTGCTGCAGCTATTTCAAAAAAAACGGGTCCACGTGTCCGAGGTGTCCCAGACTAATTCTCCCGCATCAGCTGATTCAGGCTTCCTTGTCCCCTTTTGCAACCTTTTCACCTTTTCGCGTCCCGTGCGTATTTTTGTCCCTGCTGTCCCGGATGAAAATCTCTACATTGCCTGCAATAGACTATCTTGCGGCAAATCAGTTGATTCGCGCCCCATGCGTACTTTTGTCCTGGCTGTCCCAAACAGTGTGAAACAGAAAACTGGATGATTTCTATTGCCTGTGGCCATTTCACCTTTTCACGTCCCACGCATCTGTACATCCCAACTGTCCCACGGACTGCTTGGGACAAAATTGTCTGACTTAGCTGATTTTCTTCTTTTTCGGCCGCGAACTTGGTACGACGAACCTTGGTACGACCCGCACTAGTAAGACCCGCACCCTTCAGACCCGAAATGCCTTAAAACAGTCGTGCAACCTTATCTTTTGCATTTTTTCCATTTTTCTAGCTCGTTGGGATTTTTTCTTGGATGAGAGAGTTAGAGACAAGCCGATGGGGCCCCAAAAATATGATTTTGGGCCTTGAATCAATCTACTTACTCGGGACTAAAGAATTTGATGCAGGTTATCAAAATTACCTTGAGGGGTGAATTTTGGATAACAGTGACCAGAGGAGAGGGTGGAAAGAATGCACCATGGAATAGAGATAGATTTCACACAGAGCACCACTTCAAAACCCGTTAAACACAGCTCCCATAACCTGCAAAAATAATTAGAGTATGCAGAGTATACCATGCAATGATGAGAGGTAAGAAAAGACAACAAAATAAGCCAAGGATGGACAAATGTATCACGAAGCAGATTCTATTTCTTCAAAATTTTACATGGTACATCATCAGTGGGCAAGAGGCAAGAAAATTCCATTACAAAGCCATTGAAGGAGGCTTTGAATATGCATTATACCCTAAGGAATAAAGAGAGAGGGGGGAAGATGAGAAGCGATGACCAACCATTTGAATATGCCCCTCCTTTACGATATATAGGAAGAATACGAGAGAGATGAGGGAACAATGAGAGAGAGGAGGGAAAAATTTGAATCCTACTTTAACCACATTGAGATATGCATTGAATTGTGCTCTAAATTATAAACCACCATCAATTAATGTCCCTCTCAAATCCACCCCAAATCTATCATGTTTGCATCAATTACTTGTTCGGCATGTTGAATGAAGAAGAACAACGGATCAGATAAAATCTAATCTGGTAGTTGAAGAAATTAGATTTTGAATTAATGGCTTGGAAGACGTTTTCCCTTTTTTCATCCACTAAATCTATTAAGAATGATATTTTATGTTTCCATGGTGTAGAGGGTGTCGAGACATTTCAAAAAAGTCTTCTCTTGCCCAAATCCGAGTTTCCAGGTCAAAAGATATGGCCATCTGAAGATTAGGGTCGTGGGCGCACAGTATTTGAAAGAGTCTATCCGTACCGGGTCCATATGGTAGCCTCGTACACCTTGAAGATTTGGCCCCTGCCTTTTGCTTCTGAAATTACCCCAGATTGACACGTGGTGGCTTCCGCGAGCTCTTTGGGATTCTTTGTATTTTTCCTGAGTCTCTTTTCTTAGTGGGGCCAAAAGTCTGACCCTGGACACGTTGAGGTTTGGCGCTTGTTTGGAAACCTGCCCCAAATTTTACTTTTGAAGTAGCACCGTGTTGACACTTGGCTCTTTCCACTGGCCTACCTCTTCTTTGACTATTCAACCCCTAACTCTGTCCTTTTATTTGGACTTGGGACACGTGTTAAGCCTGTGCTCATTTGGGGATTACCTCAAGACTTTCCTTTTGAAATTGTGCCATTGAGACATGTGGAGGCTTTCATTGGTTCTCTATACTTAATCATTTTGGGCCCACTTTGTCCCACTTTTCTAAATTTGGACTATATGGCGAGACTGCACTCATTTGGGTCCCCGCTCTTAGGATTTATCTTTGAAGTAGCACCGTTTAGACATTTGGCACCTTCTGCTGGGTTGAAGAATTTTCAACGGGTAGTGTGACTTTTGGGGTTCTGCACACATGGAGGCTTGTTACTTGTTTGGGTATCTGGCTTGGGATTTAATCTTTGGAGGTGCGCCATTTGGACACTTTGCATCTTCTATTGTCTCCTCCATACTTAGTCATTTTTGGTGCTCATTCTGAATCATTTACAAAGCCCATTGACATTGAACCTTCTCCGTTTCTTTTCCTTTGAGCCTCTGGTTTCTTTGACACTATTTTATTCTTCCCTGAACCTACTATTCCATTGTAGAGCCTGCCTACAACTTGTTTGTTGGATTTGAAATGTGGGCTCGCAAGACGGAACCATTTCTTGTATTTCTTTCTACACGGGGTTGTGGGTGCTCCAATTTTTGTTGGGGGAAAAAATTGAGACAACAATTGTCAACTCACAAGGGACATATTCTTGTTAGATAAAGAGACTAGTAGCCTTGAAGCATCCATTGGGCATGGATTCAATAATTATAGCCTGATATAGATCCTTTTGCTTTAAAAATATGATCCCTGAGCCACTGTGATCCTGACTGCTTACACTCAGTGACCCTGAACCTTCCCTAGAAATAGATTGTCTCAAAATCATTTTTTAGTTACTTTGCATTTGTTTTATTTTGAAATTAGAAAATGTTACAAACAAATATGGGTCTTCTGCCATGAATACTGAAGGGCCTGACCTTGGTAGCTCTAGAGAAATGCTAACAAAACTTGTGTACAAAGACAAAAATCATACATACCTCAAATGAGATGTGCAGAGTGTGCACAGGCACTTCGTTTGCTGAAATAAAACCTAAACCTACTCCTTTAATAACCAAAGAGAAGAGGGACTCAAAAAAATCCTACATCTAGCAAGGAGAAGTAGCTTCCCTTTCTCAAGAGGGTCAACCATGCAAACGATTTGACACTGAATATGGCTACCTGAATGAGTGAAAAACTGACTTTAAGTTGATCCTCCACCCAAATAATCAAGGTATCAACATCAACCAAAAATAACTCCTCAAGTTTATTGGTATTGGAATCCTGGAGGTTGTAATGGTGACCCTTGGTGCTTTGAAACTCATCATCATGCCCTTAAATGAGCATGAATTGTTCTAGCTTCTTTGTTGGCTCTAATGAAGCCAAGTACCTGATTCGGCATGGTTTGATCCTTTGGATGTGCCCATTGCTCTAAAATTTAACTCCAAAAAAGGATTCTTTTTATGGACCTTCTTAGATAGATGGTGTGAGAGGGATGATGACATCCTCTTGTATTTTATTTTCCTTCTCCCGTGATGAACATGGAAGACTTATATCTTCCAACCTTGGTTATAGAGGGATGTTGTGAGCCAGGTTGTTGTCCTTGAACACTATCCTTTGTGGCAATAGGCTCATGTGCTTGGAATGTGGAAGATGGAGGAGTAAATGATGTGATCTCCATGGGATCTTCTCCATTAAAGAAATCCTCTAAGTCAAACATAAAGTATGCCTCCTTGTTGTCCTGCTATAGGTGCTCTACCTCCTCCATGGTGTCCTCCTAATCTGAAACTTGCTCACAATGGTTTCTCTCTTCCTCAAACATGAAGTTTGAAAGTTCAAATTCTTATTCAACATTAGATATTGAAGGGGATGAAGTGGGAGGAATAACTTAAGGTTCTTCTATGTCCTGCTCCGCACTTGGAGCCTCTGAAACTGTATGGTCCTCCTCATTCATGGGTTCATCAATCAAATCAGACCCTTGGAATGAAAGAAACAAATCTTCAATGATGGTTTCTTCATTGAGTGGCTTCAACTTTGATTTGATCTCTCCCATTTTCTCCTCTTCAATGGGACTTAGAGCTGATTGTTCTTCCTCTTCAATTGGTTGTGCATCTTGGATCAGATCAGCATCCTCTTCAAACAAAGTGCCATTAGGGAATTTGCATTCAAAGTAAATTGATTGCTGATCTTCTTGTTCTTGTTCTACTACAAACTTAGCCTCTGCCACAACTGGATCCTCAACCTTGACCTCCTCTATTGGCTTGAACATCAAGGGGATCTTTGTAAACCTAAATTTGGCAGCCCAAGTCTTCATATTGTCTATCATTTCTTCTCTGTTGGGCTCCCCTTCTTGCTGTTTTTTTGACTGGATTCTTGAGTCTCTTCCCAACATGGACTAAGGAAAGCAAGAGGAGTGGTAGGTTGGGGTTCAACCAGATTTGCAATTGTTTGTGGTGGGGAGGGAGGTGGAACTTCTTATTTCTTTGGAGAAAATGACTGCTTGGGAAAGAAAAGGGGAGAAGAATTGAAATGGGGTAGAAGATTAGGAGATGGAGAAGAGAAATCAACACTTGGGGTAGCAACTGTAGAGCATGAATATTTATCATGCTGAAATGATAAAGTTTGAGAAAGAGAAAATGAAGGACAGGTAGTTGGTGATTGACTTACCCATTGCAAAGGTTGTCTCACATTTTTCTCATAAGCCTCAATGTCCTCAATCCATTGTGCAAGTTGAGGAAACACTTAAACCATGAAGTCAAACTTCTCCTGAGGGTTGTAATGTCTTGGAAAAGGGCCTTCCCATGGACAAGGCACCCTGTAACAAATTTTGAATGCCTTAATTTTTGCTATGGCCCTTAATTGAACCATGCTAGCCTCTATTTTTTGAATCTTCTCCAGTAAACTAACATTCTCCACATAACTGTCACCATTGTATGTGTCTTCTTGTTCTTGATAAGCTCTATGGACAAAATGACTTTGACCCTACTCATATGGGTAAGCATAATGGTCCTATATCTGATTATAATTCTGATTTGGAGGAGTTAGGAAATGCATTGGAGGTGAACTGCATTGCTACTACTGCAAGTGTGAGTTCCAAGAAGGAAATGAAGCCATGATTGCACAACTTCATGGAATGAGAGAAAATGAAAGAGATGGAAGAAGAAAATAGATGAAAATAAGTGGAAATGGATGGAAGATGTCTGCAACTCAGAGAATAGGTTATTGACCAGATGGAGTCACCAAATTTTCTTGTATGTGCCTTAAAAGGATGAACCTTAACATAAACACACCAACCTGCTAAGATGAAGTGGTAAGGTGCTTCAGACCTGTCCCACCAGGCATGATAAAATAGTTAGTGCAGAATCACAACACCCTCGAATGGCCTGGATGTGGAGTGGGGAATTTGGTGTGATTGCAAAACATGGGACCATCTCTGAAGCTGTGGGACTTGAAAAAATTGAGATGGACCTCTAGAGAAAGCCAATTCTTGATTCCTAATGTTCCTGCCACAAGCTACTCCAGTGTAGGTAGAATCTAATCTAACCTAATCTATCCTTTCCAAGGGGAAAGGGAGAAAGAGAGAGGGTGAAACAACCTACACTAAGTAATGATACACCAAAAAAGGAGGTGGTTGAATCACAGACCCAACTTCCTGAAGTGAAGAGAGGTGAGCAGAGGAGAGGGTGGATAGAATGCACCATGAACTAGAGATAGATTTCACATAAAACACCACTTCAAAACCCATTAAACACAAATCCCACAACCTATAAAAAAAATTAGAGTATGCAGAGTATACCCTGCAATGATGAGAGGTAAGAAGAAACAAAAAAATGATCCAAGGATGGATAGATGCATCATGAAACATATTCTATTTGCTCCAAAATGTTACACCGTACATAATCAGTGGGAAAGAGGCAAGAAAATGCCATTAGAAAGCCATAGGAGGAGGCTTAGACTCCACATTCTACCCTAAGGAAGAAAGAGAGATGACGGAAAAGAAGAAGCGACGACTAACCATTTGAATATGCCCCTCCTTTACAATATATAGGAAGAATAAGAGAGAGAGGAGGGAAGAATGAGAGAGAGGAGGGAAGAATTTGAATCCTACTTCAACCACCTTGAGATATGCATTGAATCCTGCTCTGAAAGCTCAACCACATTCAATCAATTCCCATCTCAAATCCTCCCCAAATATTTCATTTCTATATCGATTACCTTTTTCGTCACATTGAAGGAGGAAGAACAGTGGATCAGATAAAATCTAATCTGGTAGTTGAAGAAATTGGATTATGTATTAATGGCTTGGAAGAAATTTTCCCCATTTTTCACCCACTAAATCATGTTAAGAATGATATTTTATGTTTCTATACGTAAACGAAATTGTAAGGTACTGCACTGCCGAAATGACTTTATGCGTGCCCCAATGATGATACGAGTCTCCTTGCAAGGTGTTCAGAATCCAGAAAGGCTCGCCAAGTATACACTTGTATTCCACATGCCCCACTTAGCCTCTGCATGCTTTGTTCTTCCCTTTTTCCCCTTTCTTCTTACATTTTTGTCTTCAGTGACGAAACCACCACGTTGCCAGGGTGGTGGTCCTGTGACCACCGCTATGGATAGGGCGGCGGTCCCATAACCACCACCCTGCATAGGGCAGCGGTCCTGTACACATTTTCTAGATCCTTTCGATGATCGTGTGAAACGTAAATCTTCAATTTTACATGCTTTCTTTAACCACTTTGGCTTGAATTAATGTTTTCTACTCCATATGAATAGTGTGTTTCCTTTGTTTATAGTAAAAGAGTTCAAATGGGAGTTACCCTCTGGTTAATGAATTGGTTATAAATAGCCAGCTTGTTTTCAAGCAAATGGCCCCTCATCTTCTCAATTCTATTATTCAGTTTTTGAATTTCTTGCTTAGAAGTCTACTAGCTTCATGTTTTGCATCAATTATCTATTTTCCTTTGTTGTTTTAAAGCCATTCAATCTTCTTGTTTTAGTCTTGTTCCATTACTGCTCCATACAATCAGTTTAGAATAGAATAACTTCATTTCCAGCTTATAATCCATTAAAAGTTGCAGGTTTTTATTTGTCACAAGGATAGATTCTAAAACTCTCGGTACACTTGTGTTGTATTCCCATAATAAATCCCACTAGGAATTACATAGTCAAGCTCTGTTCACTTGCACTATTCCTCTCCTACTCACACTGTATTCAGTCTATATCCAAAGCAACCATTGTTCGATATACCATCTTCTATTGATACTATCATATACATGCTTTTCTGGATTCACAAGAACACGAAGGAACGAGGAGATCACACTGAGGGAACAAAGTCACACTCAACTAGATTTCCCTCTGTTCTGTAAATGCCAGGTTTGAGCTATCAAAGTTCTAGTTACACCACATCAAATAGAGTAGTGAATCATTTTATTTCAGTTAAGCTCACTTTTAATATTACCAGGGAAGCTATGGGGAATGATAGTTTCTGAGAAACTATGATTTTTTCCTCACTTCTGAGGTAGGATTGAAGGTTTTTAATTAAGTTATTTAGCTGTCTTTTATCTAGATTCACACATTTGCACAGGTAAATAACCACACCAGGTTGTCTTGCTTGTTTAGTTTTAGTAAAAGAGTATTTTAATTGTTGTTTGTAATTATAATGTTTCAATCATGTATTTTTTTTAGATTAGTTTCCCTTTCAGCAGTAGTATAAATTGTTATTTTTTCAGTTTAAGAGACTTCATTTTAGATTAATACTTAGATCCTAATCAAGAGAATAAACCATAGGGAACTTACACTACCCGTTCATAGCCTTTAAATCTCCCCTTTTTCATTTCAACTACCAGGAGATCACACTACCAGATCTTAGTCATTGATCCTCCCATAGTTAGCTATAGAAATGTTACTTGCTGATTCTCATCCTTGCTTATAGATTTTTCTATCATAGAAAACTGGCCATAATCCTAGTTGTGGCTTTATCTAAGTCACCCACATTACAAACCATCGGATGTCTCGGCATGACCTTGGGAAGTAAGGTACGGGGAAGGTCACTTGTCGATTATCATCCTCGCATTGCACTTTTCTGTCGTAAAAAATTGGTGAACCTGACATGAAACAAACTAATATTTCTTTTTCTGTTTTCATTTCTTCCATCCACATTCGTTCTTTCCCATTATTCTGCGGGTATTCATATACCCCTCGAATATCTCAGGATATGATGCATATGACAGACCTCTCTCAGGTCTCGAAGTAAACTATAGTCAAATGAATATACAACCATAGCCCTCACTATCTGCGTGGGCTGATAACTATTTGAGTAATTACTTGTCATCTCAAACTCCCGCTCACAGAACTAGTTCTAGTTCTTCACTCCGAGTTGAGGAGTTTGATCAGTTTACACAAACAAAATAGCCATAGCCATCAGGATCTAACAATATGACGTTTACTGGAGAATTCACTTCATCTCCTTGAGTCTTTTTCAGACCATAGATCAGTAGACAATCAGACCCACTCCCATTTTTGGATGAGGAGTACTTGGCATGATTCACTAAAATTGAACAACACTTCCAAAAAATGTATCCACCTATAGGGAGTTTATAAATATAGTGTGATACCCCATTCCAGGAGAACATCCCCATTCCTGCACCTATGGGAAATACCCTCGGTAAAGCTTGGAAGGGTAACGACCAATTCATAGCAGGGTATCATACCCCCTTACAACCTCAAGCCATACAACAAACAAACTTAAGGCAAAGCACCGTGTCTTCACCGTTGGAGGTCATTTCAGCCTTAGCTGAGAAGGTTAGAGGGCTAGAAATTTCTCAAGTAAACCAAAATTCATATTTTAGGCAAGTGAGAATCCCCAACCCTCTGCATCACCCTAGTCAAGTTGACCTCCTTATAGGAACAGGCACGTTAGGCATGCTTCCTCAAAATCCTTATAATTATCCACAACAAACGCAAACTAGGACAATGTTTTCAAATGCTGCTCCAGTTGAAAATATGACACCTCCCAGCTTGGCACCAAACAATGCTCCTCCTTATTTAAACATCTATTCAAAATCACCACAAGGAGACATGTTCTCTTCTCCCGGGATGTTTGTTCAACCACAAGGATTCCCTTATATCCCTACAAACGCATATGTTATGCCATATCAACAACCCATTCCAGCTCACCCCCCCTCAGCAAGCCCCGTCGATGGTTAAGGCCTAAGCATTAGGTACTTATTCATAATATTTAAATGAACCCCTAGAATTCACCATATGAAGCGTTATGCTTCCGAGACCTCTTCCCGATTTTCCCAAATACAAAGTGGAAGGGGACCCAAACACACACATTAAGGCCTATGCCATAGCCATATGGGTGTTACTCCCCTTGGGATGGGGTTTTCGCTAAAATATTCCATAAGACCCTAGAAGGTATTTCCCTTGACTGGTATTACAAAATACCTAAAACTTCGATACACTCATTTAAAAAACTCGTGTCAGAATTCATCAAAGCTTTCAACATGAACAAATTGTTAAGAATGGGAATCAGTGAGTTCTTACATATCAAACAAGAACATAATGAATCCTCCACTCATTTTATCCAAAGATGGCGTACGGTTCTCTACTCATCAGTGAGTGCTCCAAATATGGCTCAAATGGAACTATGTCATTTATTCCTTAATTCGCTCAATAGAGAGATAAAGGAAGAAGTCCAGAAGTTCCCACTAAGAACTTACCATGAAGTACTCGAAAGTGCTCTCCAAATCAACCAAGAAGTGATTAATAGTGGTCGTAAGACATATGGGATGAACGGGAAATTAACCATTCCCAATCAAAACACCGCGGCCTATCCTAATGCTAGGAATGCTAATCAGGCACCTAAGATCCTTAACAAGAACCGTGGCGTTACAACAGATGGATTAACTAACCAATCTAAAAGGGAAAATGTTGTAAACATTTCGCCACCTGTTAATAATTAGCGAAATAATAGTTTTACCCCAACAATCAACACAATGGATTTTAATCATCCACCACGACAATAACAACAATAATGATAATTCCAAACACAAAGTCCAAATCAAAACCCAACCAGATATCAGAGTCAAAACCAAAGGCAACAACCTCAAAATTTTAACTCTAAAAACCAGCAACCTTATCAAAATTTCAGGCCACAACAGGTTTTGAATCAACAACCTCAAAATTACAATCCCAATCTATATTATAGCTTCCACAAGATTCAAGGCCACGATACTAGGACTTTTCGTGAATACAATAAATTCATGTAGCATTTGCTAGAAGATCAAAAACAACTCTTTATAGATATGTTTTTAGCAAATTCTGTAGTACCCACGCCAAACGCTTATGCAGGGGTAGTTTTCCCTCAAAATGCATCCCTCAACATCTTCAATGACCCACTCCAAAACCATTCTAACAACAATAGGTTAGATCCTAATGGAACAAATAAGGGTGTCATGACAGGAAACAATGATCATGAAGCTTCAACTTCATTAAATCCACTAGTCGCACCCCAATTAGGAACTCGACCTCAAACTAAGATAGTTGGTTTAGTGGAGTTAGACGCTGAGCTACCTATAGAAACCATAACAAGAACATGGGATTATTATTCTCAACCAACTCTAAGTTATTCATTAGAGCTAGAAAACACTAAAAAAACATTGCTAAAACCTATAGGCACCTATGATCTAATTAATGATTTAACTAAAACCTTCTCGCACATCTCCTTCTTGGATTTGTTAAAAAACTCTCCCACTCATAGGGCTTCCCTCTTAGAAGCGTTAGGCATTGGCCATTTAATCAAAATCATTCCTCCTCCAGAAATACAAGTAAACCATGTGGATTTTTACGTTTATCCTCCAGGGCAGCCAAATAGGGATACTAAATTTATATTCGATATAAGAAAAATGCCAACAAATGCTGAAATTATACGAAGAGGTGACCCAACTTTACATTTACAAGTTTGGGTCTATAATAATTTTGTTTAACATGCAATGTTCGATGATTGGGCAGAAGTCAACATAGTCCCCTTCACTTTCCTTTAAAATCTAGGATATGGAGAAACAAACTATTCCACGACGCGAAATACGCTAAGAGGTTATGATAGCCTCAAAGCCACTTCAATTGGAACCACAGTTTTACCAGTCACTTTAGGACCCAAGACAGTCCTCATTGAGTTTTATATTATAGATCAGGAAACCAATTATAATATGATCCTTGCTCGGCCATGGATACACCGCATGAAGACAATCCCTTCCACATTATTCCAAGAAATAAGATTTCTACACTTATGGAAAATATTCGTGGCACAAGGTGACCCAAAACCCTTCGATATACACCTAGATGATTTAAAGAAAAGACCAGGTGTTCACTCCGAGTTTGAACTCCCAACAAATCATCTTGTCAAACCAACTAATTCACAACCAAAAGAAAAGCTGATACCCACCATTGAGTTGGAAATTAAAAATCAGCCAAGGACATTCCAGTAATAAAAAATGAGACCAATGTTATAAAAATAGTGTCACTAGGGACTACCACAAAAAATATTGAGTTGCTGGAGAAAAACTTACCTATTCTCCTACCATTTGACTCCCTGGGTATAGGACACACCCTGGGAATCACTTCTCTTCCATCAGACAAAGTTTTTATGGTAGAGGTAACCGAAGCAAAAGAAATAGATACGACAAATTTCCCAACGTTAATTTTTCCAAAAAAATATTGGACTCTCCACTTCGATGGAGCTAGATGTCGCTTTGGAGCTGGGGCGGGGATGATCTTTACTTAACCTGAGGGAAAGATCCTACCTTTCGCCTTTAAATTAAAGTTCTGAATGTACAAACAATGGAGCTAAGTATGAAGCTCTCCTCCTTGGCCTCATCCTAGGTAAAAGAATGGGTGTCAATAACATTAGAGTGCTAGGAGACTCGCAACTAGTTACAAACCAATTCTTTGAGGTATATGAAACTAGGGCTGAACAATTACAACTATACAAAATAGCCATGTTATATTTAAGCAAGGGATTCAACTTCATATCAATTGAAGCAATCCTGCGAGAACAGAACCTTCTCGCAAACTCAATAGCAACCTCAGCTTCCTATTTCACCCCAAACAGTGAGTTGGAGGACATAAATTTCATGGTATCACTTCGTACTGAACCATTAGTGTGTAAAATACCAATAAACTCACTCCTAGCTCATGGAGAACCTGAGGATGATATTTCTATCATAGGTCACTTTAGAGATGATAGAGTCACTCTCAAATATATAAATGCCTATGCGGAGCTACACCTTCCTCACCGTATAGTTGATCTTTCCCTAATACCTCATTCCTCTTCCTACTTTGGAAATCCCACGGTAGAGTATCCTCCACAAAAAGATCTCAATATTTATGAGATAATAAATAGAGAAATCTTGGAGTTACCTCCAGCCCCACCTGAATTTGAAGAAGGTAATGCTTCTTTGATAGAAGAAACCATTGATATAAACATTGGAACGAAGGAGGAACCAAGAATTTTGAAGTTGGGATCCTCATTAACTCCAGAGGAGATAGAAATACACACCCAAATCCTTAAATAACATCAAAATGATTTTGAATTTAACTATAAATAAATGACGGGCATTGCACCACAAGTCGCAGTGCATAATCTTGTCACTAAACCAAATGCGAAGCCAATTAAACAGAAGTCAAGACCAATGAAGCCAAAAGTGGCTCTCATGGTAAAAGAGGAAATAGTAAAAACTTCTCCAAGTAGGATTCATCAAGCCCGTTGACTATTCACAATGGGTATCTAATATCATTCCCATCCTAAAAAAAAAACAGGAAAATACACATTTGTATAGATTTTCAGGATATTAACAAAGCTTGTCCCAAGGATGATTTCCCATTACCATCCATTAACGTTATCATTGATGCAAAAACTAGATATGAACTATTGTCCCTCATGGATGGGTTCTCAGGGTACAATCAGATTAAAATATCATAGCAGGATCAAGCCGAAACCACATTCATAACTCCTTGGGGAACTTATTGTTACATTGTCATGCCATTAGGTCTTAAGAATGCCAACACTACATATCGGCGGGAAATGA
The DNA here is from genome assembly GCA_019776745.2 of Taxus chinensis. Taxonomy (NCBI): domain Eukaryota; kingdom Viridiplantae; phylum Streptophyta; class Pinopsida; order Cupressales; family Taxaceae; genus Taxus; species Taxus chinensis. Next base: position 603,204,999 of record CM034155.1, on the reverse strand, counting down.
CTTATATAGTCCATGATATTATCCATAAAATTGTGGAATCCTATGTGGATCTTGTTGGCCAAAGCCAATAAACGTTGTGATCATCCGGAATTTCTTCATATCATCCTCTCACGACTAATCGAATATGGTGTCACATTAAATCTATAGAAGTGTGTGTTTGGTGTGACAGGAGGTAAACTTATGGGATACATTATATCTTCACGAGGGATTGATGTTGATCCAGCCAAAATACGGGTTGTTCTCGAAATGATCCCACCATCCAAAGAGTCTAGAATCAGGTCATTTCTTGGGAAACTCGGTGTAATCTGAAGGTTCATCCTAGATTTAAGCTTTTCCATTCATCCAATCAACAATCTTCTCAAGAAATATTATAGCATCGATTGGACTAAAGAATGCAACGAGGCCTTCAAAGTAGTTAAGCGCTTCCTGTTGTCACCACCCATGCTAATGCCTCCCAAGCCAGACCACCCTTTGATCCTATACTCATGAGCCACTCATGTCTCATTGGCCTGCATGCTGGCTCAATAAGACGATGAAAAGTGAGAACGCATGATCTATTTCATTATCCAAATGTTGCTTGATTATGAAACACATTACACACAGGCAGAGAGAGAATGTCTTGCCTTAATTTTTGCAACAAAACGTTTGAGACATTACATGTTAAACCAGGAAACAAGGGTCATTATAAAGATAGACCATTTACGAACATTTCTCACACAAGGGTCTTTATCTAAAAAGGTTGGCTGTTTCATAACCTTAATGGGAGAATTTGAGTTAACGTTCGTGAACCAAAAATCCGTTAATGGACAAATCGTTGTAGACTGGTTAGCTGACAATCCACTAGATAGAGGTGAGTTGGTAAATCTAGAATTTCTCGATGAGTGTGTATACTTCATCAAAACCAGGCCCCCGATATTTACATGTCCCTGGTATACTGATATCAACAATTTTATCATGGACCAAACATACCTAGAAGGTGCCACGTTACAACAAAGAAGGAGGTCACGCATTATTACTGATAAATATGTTGTTTTAGACCAAGTACTCTATCGTAGAGCCTTCGATGACATGCTTCTAAGATGCGTCAACATAGAAGAATCGAAGAGGATTCTTCATGAATCCCATAGTGGGATATGTGGGGGCCACTTTGTTGGTCACGCCACCACTCGCAAAATACATTAGATGGGCTATTTTTGGCCCACTCTCGAGCATGACATAGTGGAATTTGTACATAAGCTCCACAAATGCCAAGAATTCTCTCATGAGATTCACATGCCAGACACAAGCTCATACAACCAATCAGTGACTCCATGGCCCTTTTCTACATGGGGTCATAGATTTAATAGGGAAATTCTCTCCCTCATCTACAGATGGCCATAACTTCATAATCACAGACCACCGAGTATTTTACTAAATGGGTAGAGGCTATGCCTGCTTACCACTGTACCAGGTGCCGTGATCACCAAGTTCATTTTGAACCAGATCATCTGTACAGGTACGGTCGTCCCACAAATCATTACCTCAGATAATGGCACTTCTTTTAAGAATGACGAAATCTATGAGCTATGCAGTGAATTTAAAATAAACCATCATACAACCTCCCTGTATTACCCTGTAATCCAATGGACAGGTTGAAGCAACAAATAAGACATTAAAAGCTATTCTCCTTAAAATGTTAAAAGAAAATAAATGAAGATTGGCATTTAAAGTTATACCCAGCCTTGCGGGCCCATCTGAACCTCAATAAGAACACCCACATAGGAGCAACTCCTTTCTCATTGGTATTCAGAGTAGAAGTAGTTCTCCCACTTGAGGTTGAAATACTCAGTCTCTGCATCTCATTACAAGGGATTTTGGATGAAGACGCTTATAGAGAAGCACGTCTCTCCCAGCTAGAAAACCTAGATGAGGCCAGGTTAGACGCTGAATAGTGGCATAGATTTCCTATGCTGACCGGATGTGCCGGTAGTATAACAAAAAAGTCTATGAATGAGATATATATGAAGGAGATCTAGTTCTAAGACTAGACAACCAGATTGACAAGAAATACATGGTGAAGGAAGGAAATTCTGGCCCAAATGGTTGGGCCCATACCAAGTCACGAAAGACTATGGAAATGGTGCATATCTCTTATGTACACTAGAAGGAAAGGAATTCAATGAAACAGTCAATTCCTTGCATCTTAAATGATTTTATGCATAAGCAACACCACACTGTCATTACTATTACATTATAGCTACTTACATTGCATCTTCAGTGTAATTAGCTGCTTCATTTTCTCCACTTGTTGTCATACAATTTTGTAGATCAAGGAACTTATTCTCAAAGTAGTTCTGTTACAAACTTCTGAATGGTATCGACATAATCATGCAAATCATACTTCTTCATCTTTCCATAATCATCATCACCTATTTTCTAAATCATCTCATAAAATAAAGCTAGATATGACAAAGTCATTAACGGTAACCATACCAAGGTCTACATGCTTGGCTTCTCACTTCTGGTTCTCTTCTACTAGGTGATAGATGTCCTTGCCTATGGTTTGTTCTCAGAAGCTTCATCATGTCACATCCATCCCGTATGCATATCTCTTTGGAATGATAAGGATATCCCATAGTCATAGATCAGAAATGCTCAAAATATAATGAAATCAAATGTAGCATCAACCAAACAAAATATATTATTTTACACACTTATCCTTGCCCTATCAACCTTTAGTGATGAGTTTGCGTCTCTTACTAGTGACATGAGGGTTGGGAAATGATGGGAAGTGCCCTTACTCGCCTATACCTTGTCTAAGGTGATAAGCCCAAACTTCTTATTAGTAGCATGTGAGGCAAGGTGTAGGGGGTCTAGTCACTCTTGATAAATAAATGTTGGTAGGTCATAAGTAACACAATTCAAATGAACCTATTGAAATCTTGAGTCAAAAACAAATGAATCCAGACTGTCCAAAATTTCAAGAGAGCTCAAAACCTAAAAAACCAGATTTTTTCTACCATGTGGCCATCTATGAGATCTAAGTCTAGATAAACTGACAAAGTCAAGTAGCATTCTAAACTATGGTAGTCAGTTTCGAGTAGAGTAGGTTTGTAGCATCCTAATTTGGTTCCTGTTACCAAATCTTTGTCTATCTCTCATCACTACCATTCAGTCAAATTTCATACAACTTGTGCCCCTTCTAGCTCTCGGTGATGAGCCCTCGCATCTTACTAGTTGCATGGAGTTAGGAGTGGGGCAAGTTCATCTGCTCATCGTACCAGTTTATCATTCATCATTTTTTCAAAACATAATATGAAGTTACCGACAAATTGCTTACAGAGTTCTAAATTTCATTGATACACATTGTGTCTACATTATCATACATCAGCATCACGAAATACAAAAAGATACAGAGTAAAATATTCTATGTACTATCATTTATTATCCACTGCATACATTCTAAAAATGTGATATACAAATATTCTAAAAACAGTTATAGTTTACATGTGGAAATGAATCACAAAATTCATAGATACCAAGAGTCTAGATCCAAATATATATATATCTTTATATATATAAATCAATGTTTCTTGTACAATGCCATCATGCGTTAAGCATGGTCAAAATGCTCAATAGAGCTCAGGAAAGTACAAAATACACTCGTATAAACATCTGACAAAATACTACAGAGAGCCATGCAGCCTCTCAATCCCATATGAGATCCCTCTAAAGGGTGCATTACCATGCTCTAGGACTCCGGCTATGCTGGCGCTCTGAGTGCACAAAGGGCTCGCAGTCCGAAGCCCGAGCAGCTGGCGACCTCGCCATGAGAGTGACTCCTCATCATCAAGATGCTCTAATTGTCCTACATCCTAGCCAACTCCACTGCAGAAGGGTAGTCACCATCCTGGCCACATGCTAGATAGAGTCAAAAACATTTCGGTATGCCTACCGACTGCTGAGGGCTCCCCTGCGATCCATGGATAAGCTCCGCACGAGTCTTCTCCGATGGGGATCAGTCAGGGTATTAGTGCATACCCAGTGAATCAGGTCTCGCCACTCGTTAGCAATCTTTGCAAGTAAAGGAGAAAAAAAAATTAGAAAAGACTCAAAAGATAAAAACAAAAGTAAACAAAAGGAGAGATAGCAAACTAAGACAAGTCATAGCTAAAAAAAACATGTAAAGAGAAGAGATGATAACTCACTCAGGATCTACTGGGTGTCCAAGATGGATCCCTAGGGTCCATGCACTGTCACCAACAGATGTCACCACTGACTAATGCACTCCTCTCCCATGTGCTTGAAGCCACATGTGAGACGTCCTACAATACGGACTCATCCATCTCCACCTGGGTCCCTGAGAAAGTGGCTCCTCTGAAGCTAGGGTCACCCTCTCTATGCACTCTGCTCCACCCTCTTCCACCTGTAAGATATCCTAGAGTGTCATGCCACTCAGGATCACTATCATTCCTCCTCTCTGCTTGATCTCATTGACCTCAATGTCCTCTAGTCTCCTCCTCCATCTCTCCCCCTAGTGAACTCCTCGGACTCAGAGTCTATATCAATGGGGTCATCACTATTATGGGCGGGATCAGCGGCACTCTAAAGTAAGGGTGCCTCGAGGAGCACCAGCTCTCCCTCGAGCACGTACCACTTTCCTAGCTATAATTGGAATGTCCCAGGCAGTAACAATTGTCTAACCCTAGCCCTCTAGGACCTCCTCTAGCTTCCCAGACCAGATCTAAACACTGGCATCGCACTGGTGGAAGCATATCGATGTAAGAAAGGCCAAATTGCTGAGGCACTCAAGTCAAAAGGATGTGTCTCCACCTTCCCTACGTCCTGTCCATCAAGCTGCCCTGGTGGTCTGAGCAAGCAGATCAAAGTAAGGGCCTCCTTTCCCCATAACCCTGTAATGGCCTGATAGGGTGTGGCCTCCATATCATGCAGTAGTCATGGAGGCGACCACTGGCTGGTGGGGTGCTCTAAGCACCAACATATCTGTCCATCTTGCTGCCCTCACATGGCTCCAGGGATCCTGCTACCTTTACACCTCTCCCATAATGGGATGAATATGACTTGTAGACCCAAATCATAACCAAGAGTCAGGATGACTCAATGACTGCCCCTATAAATGAACCACCCTGTATAAGTCATGGTAGGTAGTCTCGATGATAGGTGGTCCCTGAGCGTATGACACATCCATGGCTCCTCCATATGTGCAATAATAGGAGTCCAACGATACAAGAGGGTGTCCCCTCCCTTGTCCCCATCAGTCTATGCAATGATTGTAGATTGAGAAACAGGGACGGTAGCCTGTATATATTTTATTGATCTCAATCAGTAAACAATTACAGAGAATGGGCTGCAATATTTATAGATATTGCACCGCCAAATACACACAGGAGAATAAGTTGCACAGGTGCAACCAAATGCCAAAATGAATAAGCTTCCAATAACATCCGGGAAGCAGGAATTAGAAAAAGACAAATATATTGTTTAAAACAATATAACAATCTGAAAACAAACAAATATGGTTGATTAACCATACAACAGTATATTTATTATTTAATTAATAAAATTAATTAAATAATCTAACTATGCATAATTAATAATAGGATAATAAAAATTTATCCTAACATTCCCCCCCTTAATTGTGCATTGTCTGAAGAGATGAGGAGAGAAATGCTCTGAACAACTCGAACTTGTCACGTGCAAGTGACTTTGTGAAAATATCTGCTCGTTGTTCAGCTGTTGGACAAAATTGATGCTGGATGTTGTGCTTCAATACATGTTCGCGTATGAATGAACCTGAACTTCAATGTGCTTTGTTCTCTCGTGAAAAATTGGATTGCGAACAAGTTTGAGAACACCTTCGTTGTCAACATACATGGTGGTCGGTTTGTCCTGTGGTATTCCAAGTCCTTCCAGTATGCGATGTAGCCATATCGCTTCGCAGACAGCTTCACCTGCAGCACGATATTCAACTTCTGTAGAAGAGCGAGAAACAAAGTTTTGTTTCTTGCTTCCCCATGATATTGGTCCAGATCCCAAAAAGAATACAAATCCAGAAGTGGATTTCCTGTCATCAATGTTAGCAGCATGATATGAATCCGAATATCCAATCAAAAAGAAGTTATCGTTCTTCTTTTATTCTAGACCAAGATCCACGGATACATTTGAGATATCTCAAGATCCTCCTTTGCTGCTTTCCAATGACAAACTATGGGTTCTTGCATGAACTTGGACAGATAACTCACTGCAAAGCTGATATCTGGTCTAGTGTAGGTCAGGTAAATGAGACTCCTAATCAACTGCCAATAGAGAGTTGCACTTACCTCAGGAGATGGATCTGAACGAGATAATGTAATCTGTTCTCCATAGGTGTAGCAATTGGTGTGTAATCCATCATCCTAAACTTCTCGAGCGTTGTCTTGGTATATTTCATCTGAGAAACAAAGATGTGATTCTCTTTCTGCCATACTTCCAGTCCAAGACAGTAGTGCATAAGCCCGAGATCTGTCATGTCGAATGATCGCTTAAGATCTTTCTTTGTTTCATCAATCATCTTCACTGAACTGCCAGTGATGACTAGATCATCGACATAAACTACAATAATCACCATCTCCCCCCCCTTGCTTTTTGAGGTAGAGATTGGGATCGTATGGATTTCTGACGAATCCATGTTGTACGAGATGCTCATCAATTTTGATGTACCATGCCCGGGGTGCCTGTTTGAGGCCATACAGAGATTTCCTGAGTCTGCATACCTTTTCTTCTTGACCAGGTACAACATATCCCTCAGGTTGAGTCATGTAGACTTCTTCTTGTAAATCTCCATTCAGAAGGCACTTTTTACATCCATTTGGTGAACTTTCCATCCAAAACTGTGCAGCTAGAGCAAAGATCATCCTGATCGTTTTGATCTTAGCTGTGGGAGCAAATGTCTCCTCATAGTCAATGCCTTCTTTCTGTGCGTACCCCTTTGCTACAAGTCTTGCTTTGCACTTGTCTACTGTCCCATCTGCTTTGTACTTAGTTTTGAATATCCATCTGCAACCAATGGGTTTCTTCCCTGGTGGAAGATCGACAAGCTGCCAAGTGTTATTCTTCATCACTGATTGATATTCAGAATCCATGGCATCTTTCCAAGCTTTTGACTGTAGGGCTTCCTGGACTGTAGAGGGCTCGTCTGATTCAATAACTCTACTCATCAAAGCAAAGTTAACTTCTTCTCTTGCTTTACTGCGAGTCCGTGGTCCAGGGGTGGATGTATCCGGTGGAGCATCCAATCTTGCATCTCGTAATGTGCTTGTACACCATTTAGGCATACGTTGAACTGTTCCCATGGGTTGTGGTCTATCTGATCAACACCATCATCCCCATCATCACTTTCATCTTCTGAGGGAACATTTGCTTCAGTTTTTACAACTGGTGAAAAATCTACATCTTGCGAGTCCAGAGGAGGAGTCTCTGCTTCCTTCTTCTCAAAAAACTCAACATCTCTGCTTGTGTAGACTTTTCTGGTCTTAGGATCCATCAGTCTGTACCCAAGAGTCTCTTCACTGTATCCAATGAAGATGAGATTTTGTGACTTCATGTCCAATTTCTTTCTGTTCTGTTTGGGTATGTGCATGCTTGCTTTGCACCCGAATACTCTGAGGTGTGCAATGGATGGTTTCCTTTTTGACCATGCTTCTTGTGGTGTAATTCCATCAAGAGCAGTTGTGGGCGCTCTGTTCAACAAATACACTGCTGTTTTTGCTGCTTCTGCCACAAAATGTCTTTGCAAGTTCGGAATCATCGATCATGCATCACACCATTTCCATGATAGTACGATTTCTTCTCTCAACAACACCATTTTGCTGTGGTGTGTGTGGAGGAGGCATTTGTCGACGAATCCCAGTGAGTTTGTAGGTAGTCTCTGAACTCATCACTGGTGAATTCCTCCCCCTCGATCTGAGTGGAGAGTTCTGATGTGACGACCAGTTTCTTTCTCAACTGCCACTTTGAACTTTTTGAATGTTTCAAAGGCTTCACTTTTCTTGCGAAGACAAAAAATCCACATTTTTCATGAATAGTCGTCAACACAGAGCATGAAGTACTGGAACCTTGAATGACTTGGCTGCATTGGACCGCACAGATCGGTATGAACCAGGTCAAGTTTTCCATGAGCTCGAAAAGTACTCGTTTGGAATGAAACTCTGTGTTGTTTTCCTGCTAAGTAGTGAGGACACTTGTCTGTATCCTTCTGAAGAGATGGTAGCCCATGTACCATATTGCACCGGCGAAGTGTTTCGAGATATTTGAAACTTACATGACCAAATCTCTGATGCCACAACTGAGCTGAGGAAGAGTTTTAGCCACAAGTGCTTGATCATTTTTGTGAATGAAATCAAGTTGAAACATTCGTCCCACATTTGAGGCTTTTGCAATTATTTTCGAGCCTCTGGATTTATCTCGAAATCAAACACATTTTCTTGCCGGATTGACTATCAAAGTCAATTTTCAGGTTGTGATCTAGGAGTTGACTGACTGAATAGAAGATTCTTTGTCAACCCAGGGACATATAGAACATCTGATAGTCTGCATTTGCGTGAACCAAGGGGTAGAGAAATGTTTCCAATCCCCTGTACTGTATATGAAGAATCATCTCCCAATGAAACATGATTTTTCGAGTGGCGTGTCCCTCATTGAAATAAACCAGTCTCTGTGGCTGGTCATGTGTCGAGTGGCTCCCGAATCAACATACCAGATATCACTAGATGACGTGGATGGTTCACTTGATCGAGCAGTGAACAAGAAGTCTTCATGTGTCTGACTGTTCTTGTTGCTCAGCAATATTACCTTGCTGGTGGGGTCTTCTTTTCCAGTTCCCCTTTTTCTGCCTGTGATAGTTGTTTGAATGTCCCTTGTAAGTTTGTTGTTGTTGTGGTCCAGAATTGCTTGATGAACCTTTCTTATATGTGTTAAACCAACATTCTTGCAAGTCATGTCCTCTTTTGCAAATTAGGACATCGCTTCTTCTGTTGATTGTCCCCATGATACTGATTTTGATGTGGGGACTTCTGATAGGATTTAGGTTTTCCTGTTACCTTTTCCTTTCCATTTTTGATGTGAAGATAGTGCCTGCTCCTCTTCATCATCCTTGTTGTGCATTACTTCCTCTTGTTGCAGTAGGTTTACTAACTTGTCAAAACTAATTGTCGTATCTGACAAGTTTAGAGTTGTGACAAAAATGCGGTAAGAAGAAGGGAGAGCTCTCAGAACAATGGGAACGAGAGATTCATCTTTGACCTCTTCTCCTAGGGCTAGAAGTGAAGCCCTCAACTCTGCAACTCTTCTTAGGAAGGCTTCAATTTTCTCATTCTGTTTGAATTTCAATGTATGTAACTGACTCTGCAAATTGAGTATGACATTCTTGTTCTTGGCCTCATATATTGTGCTCAGCTTATCCCAAGCTTCTTTTGCTGATGTGGCATCTCGAATGTGGGCTTGCACATCGTCGGATACTCCAAACAAGATGATGAGCTTTGCTTTCTGATCTGCTCTATCAAATTGTCGTTGTTGTGTTGCATCAGTTGGTGATCTGGTTAGAGTACCAGTCACAACAGGCCAAATTTCTTCAAACTCAAGCTGTGTCTTGATTTTTGTCTTCCAAGCAGCATAGTTGCTTCCTCTGAGCAATTGTGAATCCGGAAGAAAAAACTTGGGGGCATTGGTGCCCATTTTGCAGAGATCACTGACAGGGTTTGGCTCTTATCACTCCAGGTATAAGGTCTCCCAATCTATATACCGTCAGTCCGATATACTCGAACCTTTCTATATACGCGCCCTTCCGATATACCCGTCGGTACGTGGAAGAAGCTCGCCCTTTCTATATACCCGACGGTACGTGAAAGAGGCGTTAACGTACGTGAAAGAATTCGATACGTGGTACCAAGACAATACTGATGGGGTCTGTGCGATTATTGACACCGGCTCAAAGAAATATCCTCATACACGCGCGTAACTTCGCTATATACTCAGATAATTTCTCAGTGTCCGGATTTATGTCTTGCAATCGTTCACAGACGGATGGGATGGTTCATAGTGTGTGCACTGTGACCTTATTACTCCCCGTCGATTTATAGGGATACGATGCCCAGACGACGTTGTTGCAACTATATTAGGCGTTAAGTGCAGTAGTAGTCGCGACGGCTTTACCCGTAAGCGCTTCCCAAAGGCACTGATATATACCGAACGCTGCGAATGAGATCTAGGATCTCGTGAGTGTTACAATCACCAATTTTTTAGCCTGTTTTTTATTACAATTCTGCCACTTTTTAAGCAGTTACAAAGTTTTTGCAGTTGACTATGACAACCTGCAAATTAGTACAATATGCAGCAGTATACAATTTACATTCAAAAAATTGTACAATTTGAATGACAGGCAAAAAACTTTTTGTTTCGCAAAAGGTCTTGGTGGCCTCCTGAGCCCAACACGACCCAAAATGCTAAAAATTGCAAAAAAAAAAGCTGAAAATGCAATTTTTTAGATGGGTCTCCTTTTGCAAAAAATATCTCGAATGATAAAACCAGACCAGATGGGAGAAAAAAATTAATTTTTAACCTAAATTAGGGATTTCTCCGCTAAATTTAGTTAGTTGTAACTAAATTCAAAAAAGTCTGCTAAATTTAGCAGTTGAAAAGTCAACAACGGGGAGGCGGGCCAGATGCAGAGAACTTTGAGTTTTTGAGTGCTTTTTATTGGGAAAGGACCCTAAAAGTTATAAAGTGAGCCGCAACTCTGCATGGAGACCAGATAAATTACATTGAAAAGTCAAAGCGGGGAAGTGGGCCTATCGAAAGGAACTTTGAGAATTTTGTAGCTTTATTCCATAAGTAAGATTGACTAAAATCTTGCAAAATGTGATGCCGCGACCCGCGTTGATGCCTAGAAGAGCGCCACGTGTTAAGGTTCCTATACTCCAAAGGCTAGATGGGTGGACCAAAATGTAAAAAAAATTGTTCAAATCTGCTATTGTGAAGCCGCCTCAAAAAATACAAACCAGGTGTTCCTTGCTCAGCGCCGCGTACTTTTTGCATTCTAAGCATCTGATTTCCACGTGGACATGGTGCATATTTTTGAAGTATGAAAGCAGGTTGGCAACAACTCATATTTCCTTGCTCACGCAAAATGTAGATTTAACGTAGATACTGAGTACAGGCGCTATCTTTTACTTGCTTGGCCATGTAACGTTTCTGCAAAAAACCAGAAATCTGGGCAGGACGTTGAATTGATGTAAAAGAAGTTGAACCGAATGTAACCGTTTCTTGGAAGCTATTTGTTGAAGGCTCTCCACGCCATTGTTTTGCCCAACATGGCTTGGGCTCAGCTTGGATCCACTCTGCAAAGATGTAATAGATTCGAAAGTAATGCAATACTCGTAAGGTTGGTGTGTCCCCTTTCTTCCTCAAACTATTCCTTCCGCTCCGATGCTCTGAAACAAAGCTCGATCTACTATATCCCCATCTTTGTGTGTTCTAAGCACAACTTTGTGTTCTTGTTACATATGCATTTCAATGAGGATCTTTGTCTAGTGAAATTATATCCAATGTTATAAACTTGCGAATAGAAATCGCATTTTGCATCTCCCTGTAGACTCCAGCTACGCATAAGGGGATATACTCTGCTATCTATATTTCCTGAAATGTATTGTTTTGTTCTTCCGAATCTTCCATCTCCTTAGTTCTTCCTCTTCCATCAGGCTGTAGCAAATCTTCTACTCTTTCGTATTGAGTGCATCTTTTGGGCATAAAACGTTTTAATTTGCCTATCCAGGAATCCTGGATTTGAACAGTTGTAGGATTTGTTATCCATAAGTTTTGCTGCCCAGCTTTCAATAAGAGAACCTCTCCCATTAAAGAGGATACTTGCAAGTCCCCTGCACATGTGGTTGATTCAGAGCAAGTACATCATGTTTAAAACCCAACAGTACCCTCAGACGATGTTGTTTCTAGCTATATTAGCGCAAAGTTAAGTGCAGTAGTAAGCTCGTGATGACTTTACCTGTAATGCGCTTCCCAGAAGGCAAGTAGTTTGATACCAGGAAAAATTGGGAAGAAGATCCGTTAAGATCTCATGAGTGTTATAAAACCAAATTGGGACTGATTTTTATTACAAAGCTGCTGCCAGTGTTTTAGCAGTTACAATGTTCCAGGCGGTTCAATATGGCAACTTGGGACAATTAGTACAGAAGTACACGGTGGGCGCGAAAATACAATCTACATCCAATAGAGAGAAAAATTGATTGACATGCTGAGATTTTCGCCTTTGGGACATTTGCGAGGCTCTAGTGGTCTCCGAATCGGCTCAATATCGACTCGAAATTGGGCAAAAATAGTCCGCAAACAAACTAGCTTAAAATGCGGGACAAATGGATGTCGAACCAGCCGGTTAGCTCGAATATGCAGCAGAATGAAAAAATGTGCCAGCCATGGGAGATTTTTTTTGCCCTTTTTTAGGGTTTTCGTGGGGACTCTAAATATGCGAAATGGGGGGTTTAGCGACAACTAAGTGGTTTAGTCAGGGTTTTTAGCCTGCTATACTTCAAATGGCCTAAATATGGCACTTCTGTCAACTTAGCCGATAAACTTCAATAGATTCACAAAAGTAAAGGACTTTGGGTGGGGCGGGGCAGGGGGGGCGGAGAGGCCACGAGCAAACTGGACCTACCCCTTTTACATGAGGGTAGCTATATTTAATTAAGAGAAACATATTCGTCTAACCAGTCAATTAACGCTGATTCCCGTGAATATGACTATGAAAACGCCTGCCAGACCCAAAATATGCTATCTAAACTACAGATTACCATAACTTTTGCTAACTTGGTAAACGAAATTGCGTGACACTGATTGAGAAGTCCACGTGGAATGTTCCGCTGGGTGTATGCGGTTTAGGGTTCCCACTGCAGAGCGGATCTTTTGCAAGCGAATACCTCTTATTTCAATGAGACAATTTATTGCAGTTGTTTTAAGAAAACGTGGCCAGGTTCAGAACAGTCGTTTGATTTCATTGGTAGCAGAGGCACAACTCGGTGTGGTTTGGAGGCATGGCTCAACATTCTTTGTCTGCTGCATTACATGGCTCGGCAGTATCAGGAGGAGCCTCGATCCAAGTAATATACAGAGGCATTGAACTCAGATTTAATGTTTCTTACAGGTGGTTGAAGGACAGACTTCGGGATTTCCATTTTCCCTTCTGTTCACCTTCGCCATTTTTTCTAATGCGTTGGAAGCAGATTGGGCTCATTGTGTGCTTGCTAAAGGTCTAAGTAGGTAGCCAAGCTCTGTCAAAATTGCTATGTGAAGCCACTATAAACTCGACCTTTGGCAGGGGACTCCACACATGCAGTGGATCTCAGGACCGTGGGCTTGTAATAGACTGAACTGTGCATATCAGGAAGCAATCGAATACAAAGTTTGTGTTTGATCTGTTCAAATGTTTACATGGCTCGTGTTGAATGCCAATGGAGATCTTCTTGACTCGCTGTCATCTTTCTACAGGAATGCTTGTGTTTATTATCTAATGCAACTTGCAAGAATCCAACTAACACTCCAGCTCGTATGTTTGGAATCGATTAGTTGACCCAATGCATTTTGCTAGACTATGGTGGATTGTCATCACTTGCTTCAAGTGAGCAATTTCAACTCTGGTAGATCAGCTCGGTTGGAGAGCTACTGTCAGGGGCTACCCGTTCTAGGGTCTATCAACTCGCTTTAGTGTAAAATAACATTTTATGTATTCACTCTCAATTGTAGCTTGGACTGCTAAATGTAGAACAGTAAGCTAAATAGGCCTGCTAATTTTAGAGGTAAAACCCCTAATGGCAGGTAGTTTAGGATCAATGGAATTATTTTTATCTGGATTTTTGGATCAAGATGGCAAGTCCCACAACTTGGAGACAGTACCCATGTTATGCCTGGTGCAGGGGCACTGTGAGTGCAAAAAACATGCACAGGGGTGCTGTGATTTGGTGATACCTAGAGAATGATAGGAGGTTGTGCAGGGATGGGGCTAGGGACGTTCTGCACAAGCTGTTGGAGGCAACACTGGCTCTCAAATGCTAACACAAAATTCTTCTCCAAATACTTTTCTACTCTCTGCTGCATCTCTCTCTCCACACCTTCACCAGGGGCTCCAGATTCTCGCTTTGGTACCAAATGTAGATTGAGAAACAGGGACGGAAGCCTGTACAATTTTATTAATCTCAATCAACTAAAAAATTACAGTGAATAGGCTACAATATTTATAGATATTGAACAACCAAATAAATCCGGGAGAATGAGTTGCACAGGTGCAACCAAATGCCAAAATAAACAAACTTCCAATAACATCTGGGAAGCAACAATTACATAAAAACAAATATATTGTTTAAAACAATATAACAGTATGCATATAGACAAATATGGTTGATTAACCATATAACAAAATAACAATTTATTATTTAATTAATAAAATTAAATAATTATTAAACTATGCATAATTAAATATTAGGATAATAAAATTTATCCTAACAAAGGATGCCCATAATGGCCTTGCGAAGAAAGGGAATGTTTGACTCAATAATAGAGCGGATCCTCATGCTCTTCTTTTACCCCATCGATACAACCGTATCTCCCATATAGGTGGCCCACTAAACCACCTGTGATCTAGATACTGCTGTCTGAAGAGACAGCTGCCGACCTAAGGATTGGAACCCCCAGTATATGGTAAATATCCTCTAGGGTGATGGACCACTCACCCCTAACTCTTGGCAATCGGAAGGTGTTCTGATCCACATCCTAATAAGAGAACAAGTCATACAATATGTGACTAGCAGGTGCAACATGAGGAACCTGTGCAATCCTCCATATACCAGCCCTCTGGAGAGTATCCTGCTCTGCTTGGGAGAGTGCCTCCTACACTTCCGAGAGCCAATCGCACTCCCTCTCCCAGCTCCATCTGATGTACTCCTACTTCTTCTACATACACCCAAAAACAAAAAAGGAGTAATTTAGTACTAAAATCCAGTTGAAAATACTAGTAAAAACACATAAAAATTTTATGCATGCAAAAAACAAGTTAAAATTTGCATTATTTTGTCCTCTGTCATGGACCTCCGCCCTGTGTAGAGCAGCGGTTCCGTAATCACAGCCTTCTAAGGCAGCAGTCCTGTAACCGCCGCCCTGCATAGGGTGGCAA
This sequence comes from Taxus chinensis, assembly GCA_019776745.2. Lineage (NCBI taxonomy): Eukaryota > Viridiplantae > Streptophyta > Pinopsida > Cupressales > Taxaceae > Taxus > Taxus chinensis. The sequence goes on along the minus strand of CM034155.1, from coordinate 603,189,791 downwards.
TCCTATCCCGCGAAACCAAATGAGCCGGAAGCCCTAAAAAAGATTAAAAACAAGAAAAAAACCTCTTTTTACAAAAAAAGAAACCTACCCTATGGGCACCCCCCCTAAAGACACATTTAAAACTAACATTTTCAAAAATGATCCCCCCAAGGGAAAGATTTCATTATTTCCACATTTTAGGTTTAAAAGCGATAAATCAAGAAGAACTAACCTAAGACTTTGCGGGTCGATTTTTCGTTCTCGAAGGAATGATCGTTATCTCGCCACAAACATTTTGACTATACTCTCGTCGAAAACCGTCACCGTGGGTCTTAGAGCTCAGGATCTATCAAATCAATCCACGTAAATAAATAGTAAAATGACTTCATTTTATATAAATAGCCCTCTTTACTTGATTTTGAATGTCTTTTGCAGGGTTGGAGCACTGACGGAGGTAAGTTCTAAACCTCGTATAGATGGTAAGTCCTCTTTTCTTATCAATTCAGCCTTATTTCTCAATTTTTTTATCTATCTGCACTTGAGTCCCCTTTTTCATTTTGCAAGTAGTGGGATCTTGGATGGTGACTTTCTAGCACATGGGCATGTCAAGTATAGCTCCTAACTCCCCATTTTGGGACCGCCATACTCGGATCCACCATTTTACGCCTCTTCATGGCTAAAACGTTTATCTGAGGGGGAAATGTGTACGTACCTAAAATTGTAAGGTACTACACTATCAGAATGATGTTACGCATGCCCCAATGATGATATGGGTCTCCTTGCAAGGTTTTCAGAATCCAAAAAGGCTCACCAAGTATACACTTATATCCTGCATGCCTCGCTCAGCCTCCACATGCTTTGTTTTTCCCTTTTTCCCCTTTCTTCTTGCATTTTTGTTTTTAGTGACGAAACTGCCACCCTGCTAGGGTAACGGTCGCGTGACTGCCGCCCTGCATAGGGTGACTCTCCTATACGCATTTTCCAGATCCTTTCGATGATCACGTCAAATGTAAATATTCAATTTTACACCCTTACTTCAACCCTTTGGCTTGCATTAATGTTTTTTGCTCCATATGAATAGTATTTTTCCTTTGTTTATAGTAAAAGAGTTCAAATGGGAGTTACCCTCTGGTAAATGCATTGGTTATAAATAGCCAACTTGTTTTAAAGAAAATGGCCCCTCATCTTCTCAATTCTATTATTCAGTTTTTGAATTTCTTGCTTAGAGGTCTACTAGCTTCATGTTTTGCATCAATTATCTGTTTTCCTTTGTTGTTTAGAAGCCATTCGATCTTCTTCTTTCAGTCCTGTTCCATTTCTACTTCATACAATCAGTTTAGCATAGAATAACTTCATTTCCAGCTTAGAATCCATTAAAAGTTGTAGGTTTTTTTTGTCAAAAGGATAGATTCTAAAACTCTCGATACACTTGTGTTGTATTCCCGCAATAAATCCCACTAGGAATTACATAGTCAAGATCCATTCACTTGCGCTATCCCTCTCCTAATCACATTGGATTCGGTCTATATCTAAAGCTGCCATTGTTTGAATACCATATTTTGTTGATACTATCATATACACGCTTTTTTGGATTCAAGAGAACACGAAGGAATGAGGAGATCACAATGAGTGGACAAAGTCACACACAACTGGATTTGCCACTATTCTATAAATACTAAGTTTGAGCTATCAAATTTCTAGTTACAACGTATCAAATAGAGTAGTGAATCATTTTATTTCAATTAAGCTCACTTTCAATATTGCCAGGGAAGCTATGGGGAATGATAGTTTCTGAGAAACTATGATTTGTTCCTCACTTCTGAGGTAGAATTGAAGGTTTTCAATTAAGTTAATTAGATGTATTTTATCTAGATTCACACATTTACACAGGTGAATAACCACACCAGGTTGTCTTGCTTGTTTAGTTTTAGTAAAAGAGTAATTTAATTGTTGTTTGTAATTATAATGTTTCAATTGTGTATTTTTTTTAGATTAGTTTCCCTTTCAGCAGTAGTATAAATTGTTATTTTCAGTTTAAGAGACTTCATTTTAGATTAATACTTAGATCCTAATTAAGAGAATAAACCATAGGGAACTTACTTAACCCGTTCATAGCCTCTAAATCCCCCCTTTGTCATTTCAACTACTAGGAGATCACACTACCATATTAGTCACTGATCCTCCCATAGTTAACTATAGGAATGTTTCTTTCTGATTCTCATCCTCGCTTGTAGCTTTTTCTATCATAGAAAACTCGCCATAATCCCAGTTGTGGCTTCATCTAAGTCACCCACATTACAAACCACTGGCTATCTTGGCATGACCTTAGGAGGTTAGGTACATGGAAGGTCACTTATCGATTATCATCCTCGTATGTCACTTTTATGTCATACAATTTCCATGGCGTAGAGGGTGTCGAGATGTTTCCAAAAAGTCTTTTCCCACCCAAATCTTAGTTTCCAATCAAAAGATATGGCCATCTGAAGATTAGGGTTGTGGGCGCTCAATATTTGAAAGTCTGTTCGTATCGGGTGCACATGGAAACCTCACACACCTTGAATATTTGGTCCCTACCTTTTGCTTCTAAAATTACCCCGGATTGACATGTGGCAACTTTCATCTCTTTGGGCTTCTTTGTATTTTTCTTGAGTCTCTTTGCTTGGTGGGGCCAAAAGTCTGACCTTGGACACGTGGAGGCTTGGTGCTTGTTTGGAAACCCACCCCAAATTTTACTTTTGAGGTAGTGTCATGTTGACACTTGGCTCCTTCCACAGGCTTGCCTCTACTTTGACTATTCAACCCTTGACTCTGTCCATTTTTTGGGACCTGGGACACGTGGCAAGCTTGTGCTCATTTACAGACTTCCTCCAGAGTTTCCTTTTAAAATTGTGTCGTTGAGAAACATGGAGGATTCCACTAGTTCTCTATACTTATTCATTTTGGGCCCACTCTGTCCCACTTTTTTTAATTTGGACTACGTGGTGAGACCGCGCTCATTTGGGTCCCCACTCTTTGGATTTATCTTTGAAGTAGTGTCATTTGGACACTTGGCACCTTCCGCTGAGTCAAAGTATTTTCAATGGGCGATGTGACTTTTGGGGTCTTGGACATGTGGAGGCTTGACACTTGTTTAGGTCTTCGGCTTTGGATTTAATCTTTGGAGGTGTCCCATTTGGACACTTTTCAACTTTCACTGTCTCCTCCATACTTAGTCATTTTTGGTGCTCGTTCTGAATCATTTATAGAGCCCAAAGACTTCAAACCTTCTCCATTTCTTTTCCTTTGAGCCTATGGTTTCTTTGACACTATTTTGTTCTTCCTTGACCCCACTATTCCATTGTAGAGCCCACCTACTACCTATTTTTTGGATTTGAAATGTGGGCTCGTATGACGGAACCGTTTCTTGGATTTCTTTTTGCATGGGGTCACGGGTGATGCAATTTTTTCCTGGGGTGAAAATTGAGATAACAGGTCCATTATTCAATACATTAACCGCTATGTCATCTTCGACGACATCCTCTACAAATGTGGCTTTGATGGTATTTTTCTTCGATGCCTTATATATCACGAATCCACTCACTCTATTCAATAGGTCCATGATGGCATATGTGGATGAAATTTTAATTGTTTGGAAGTTACCAAAATTGTCCTTCGAATGGTTTAGTATTGGCCCTCGCTCAATCAATATTGTTGTGAATATGTCAAGAAATTTATCAGATGATAAAAACAGTCAAATCTAATCCATATTCCTAGCTAGTCATTGCCACCAACTCAGGATCTTTGGCCCTTTTCACAATGGGGGCTTGATCTCATCGGTCTCATCAATTCACATTCTTCTCAACACCATCATTTTGTAATCATTACTAATAATTATTTCACAAAGTGGGTGATATATATTCCACTCACATCAACTAAAGCTAATCAAATCATTAATTTCATCTATCAACACATTATTTTCCACTTCAAAATCCCCCATAAAATCATCATGAACAATGGAAATTCCTTAAAAAATAAAAAACTCAAGATTTTTTGTGACTCCTTCAATATGAAGCTTAGATTCTCTTCTCCATATTATTCTCAAGTTAAGAGTCAAGTCGAAGCCCCTAACAAAAATCTTCGCAAAATTATTGCCAAAACTTTTGATAAATCAGATCATGATTGGAAATTTCATATTCCATTCACTCTTTGGGATTATCAAACTAGCATCTACAATTCCACAAGTACTACTCCTTTCTCTCTTCTCTATGGCCCTTTGGCCATTATTCCTCTTGAAGTCCAAATTCCTTCTTTGCATGTTTCTCTTCGCGAATTCATCTTTGATGAATATTATTAGCAAGATAATTTAGCACAGATCAATTTTTTAAATGAGTGTCATCTTCTCCCTCTGAAACATCATCATGTTTATCAAGATTGCATCAAATGTGCCTATAATAAACATCATCATGTTTATCAAGATTACATCAAACGTGCTTATAATAAACATCTTAAAGAACATGAATTTAACATAGGTGACCTCTTCCTTAAAGAAAATAAAAATGTCACTACTTAGGAAAGGAGCCAATGTGGAAAGTTTTCTCCTAACTAGATTGGACCTTACATTATAATGCATAATTATGGGTTTGGGGCCCTAGAAGGAAAACTAGAACAAAAACCCTTAATGTATTGCACTTGCAGCCATTCTATTGTTAGCATTCTTACTAATGAGAACTTAGGTTTTTCTATGATCATCCATCCATCACTATCCATTTCCATCTCTCAGCGTAATGATTTAGAATTATGTGGTCTACGGTCACTTTCCTAGTAATAACCTTAAATAAGGGTACCATGGCTCTACTCCTTATGGATAGGTTCTTCCTTCTTGGTGAGAACTCCATGATCATTACATCCATCACCCTCTTGTTTACCTATAGGAATCATGTTAAGGGACAAAAAGTGTCACTTTTATATTCATTATCCTGTCTTATGTGGCCTACGCAGCTATTCCCACATCTTCCCCATGTAAATGCAAAAATTTCCATGGATTCTCATCAAAGATATAAAAAATAGACTGATCCTTCAAAGGACAATTGTTCATGTCAAAAAAAGAAAAGAATAGAGAAAGAAAAAATAAAAAATATACACCGATCCCTCCAAGGATGGCTATCATGTACATCATCCATGTCATTCCATAAAATTCATAAAATTATAAAGTAGACCACTCCCTCCAAGGATGGCTACTTCCTTTTATCATGAAAGTAAAGGATTCCTGCATTAATAAGACTTCTATCTCAGATGTCAAGCAAAATCAACATCCTAAGAAAGATTCCCGTATCGATCAACTTTATTTTTCAAAAACTTCCCGCACTGATCAATTTACTTTTCCCCAACCAAAATTTGGGGCATATACCTATTGAAATCACTCTATGGAGACCTACTTATCATATACAAGTCACATCTCAACCCACTTTGTTGTGTCCACAATAGGTTTATGAGTTCAATTTCCATATTTTCCCACATGATCCTTGGAATGACTAACTATTGTTGGTTATCTGTTAACATCTATTATTCACTACAAGTTCATTACTTAAAGTGGTTCCCTTATTGTTTACCTCCCATCCATTTTGCAACATCGTTTCTTCATGTACTCTTTTCTATGATCACGTGTCATTTAAATTTTCTTTAGGGACATCTCCTTGTTAGGTCACGTTTTATTTATTTATGGTTATCCCTTTACAAAACATGTATAATATTTTAAGTCATAACTTGTATTTTGCCTCTCATTAAGCATTAAAATCATCAAACATCACATTCAAAACATTCACACTTAGTTTATAACATCCCATCTCTCATCCCCTCCATAATCATTTAACAAAACACATTTAATACATCTACCAAGTTCACAAATCATGATCATCAACATCAATCATTACTATTCCATTACTCCATCCTTTCCAAATTATATTTTCTTCCACCTTTAAATTTTTTGGCCTCCTTTCTGACATCCTTGTGTTGTTTTGCGCACACTCAATTATCTATCCCTTGAAATATTATGCCCTCTTTAGTCATCATTATTTTTGTGACCAATTCCATCTTATCCTCGGTATTCATTACCTTCTCCTTCATGGACACTCTTATCTTCCATCTTGGGGAATATTTGGATTATGTTTTCTTTTGTCCCTCTCCAAATGCATTATTATTGATCCCACCCCTCTTCCCAATGTCTTGATTATTGTCTTGACCTTTTTCACATTTTTTGGTGCATGCTTGATCCTTGCCTTCTACCCATTGGTCCTACTACATGTTTTTTTAAGTAAGTGGATTCCCCATGGTTTCCCTCTATTTTGCAATGAATATTACCACTCACCAGTCCATCAGACATTATCTCCATCTCTATTGAGAGTTTCCTTTATTCTCTACTGAAGTGATATCAAAATAACTGCCATATTTTACTTTTTTTAATCCTTGTCCGAGATATATGATCTTTTTTTCCCCTTTTCTCATCCTTCCTCTAATCTATCTCTTTCAACCTTGTGATCGACTTCTGTTATGATGAAAATCACAAGTTTGCGGGGGGAGCACCTAATCAATCATCATTCATTCTTCTCATTTTTACCTCGTGGATTGCCCAACGCAAACCACTCACTAAAAAGGGAAAAATGTAGACACCAATTTTTGGTATCGTTCCTCCCCTTCACCCCACATTCATTCTCACTCAGCTTGGTTTCCCATTTGAATTCCCCTTTCCCTCTTAAATTCAAATTATCCCATTATTTCCTATTTCCCAGCTCTAACCATGCATTATTCATTTTATTAATCAATCATCCCTAATTAATTCTAATCCTCATCTCATTATTTTAATTTCGCTAAACCACTATAAATATCCCTAATCATTATTAATCCCCAGCTAATTCATTCAAATCCCTAAGTCTCTCATTGCTCATCCCTAAGTCCATTAATTTACTATCCATAGGCCCTCATTTAATAAATTCACATATCTAAGCCCTTTATTTACTCATTATAATCTCACACCTATCCTCTTATCCTTTCTATGCAACCCTAAACCCACTTCATTTGGGCCTCTTTATCTCAAGTTAGGCATCATCCTACCACCACAATGGATGGCTCCCCACAATTAGTGGCGACCCACCCAGGTCACCATCAAACTTGTAAATATGCCCTTTCCCCCTTCTTTCTCAAGGATGCAACATCATGATTTTCAAGCTATCTTGTGATCTTGTTCTCAGTATTGCATACTACTGCAACTATATTACACATATTGAAGTATTATTAGATATTTTGTACATCTACTTTGTTGAGTTAGGGATTATTTTCTTGCTTTTTCATGTCATTTTCTTCCATTGTCATATTGTTGTGTTTTGTTATCACTAAACACCCTATGTAGGCTCATGTATCTTTAGGGACTCTGCCTCACTCCATTTTAACATTCATTTTTATCTAAAGGTATCCATTTAAGTCATTTCATTTTCGTTCATACCCTAATTAGTCCTAGTCTCTGTTTATTCTGTCCAAGCGTCATTGATCCAAACTGTTATTCATATTATTTTTATCATTCATGCCTTCATTAATCTCTATTTCTGGTCGTATTTTGTCTCTATCACTTAGATCTTTAATTTCTTACACTCTGTCATTCCATATTTATTCTATTAAGCCCCAGTCGCTATGAATTTTCCCTCATTACCATTGACCCATCTCTATTTTCCACACCTGCTTACCATCACTTTGTCTATATTTCTTACATCCCTTCCACTTTTCTAGGTTAAGTCTATTCTGCAGGTTTCTATGTCTGGACTAGATTTTTTTATAGGTAGAGTTCATATCAGATTCATACATGCAAGAGCTCACAGATTTTTTTTAGTGCAGGTGTCCTTCATCCAACCCCAATCGTCACCGAATGGCGCATTGTGGCCTTGGGTCACCATCAACCCCTGTTTGGTTTTCTTTGTTTTGTCATATTTGATTTAGATCTACTTTTTATCATCTTAGATATACGTTTGAAATTTCTATTTTAGATATTTCATGATTTTATCAAATCCATTATTGGGTTTTTATATTTCATATTATCTACAAGAGGGTTGACATCCATCCAAGAAATTTCATGCTTCTTAGAACCAACTTAGTGGTTAAACCCTTAATCCTATCTAATAATTCATTTTTCTTCTAATGTTCTTTGTTGTGCAGATCATCCAACTTGTATAAAGGAGGTCCTCATATTTAGCACCCGTATTCTCCCATCCCATCTCAAGGTACCATAAACCCTCCATGTTTTGAGTTAGTTTTTTTCATTACTAGGTCATTAATTTGAGTAGGAAATAAGAAATTGTTCCAATATTAGGGTCATTTTTAGATGTTGAGCATACTGGGATCAGGGGAATTGACATGTGCCAAGGGGTATATTAGGTATAGATCTCTATGTGTTTGAGTTGAGGTGCCATTACATTGGACACATGCATGAGCTATCAATGAACAGAGCACGAGAGTTGAGGAGATAGGTAATGTCCAAGTAGAGGGATGATGTAGAGTTAATGCTCTAGTCTAGAGGAAAAATACACAATTATCCAAATAGGGGAGTGGCCGAGATAATGCAAGGAATCCAAATGCAAACAGAGAAGCTAGAGATTCAAGCAAGTAAGGAAATTTTGACCCACGCAAGAAACAAACTTACTCAAGAGAATATATCAATATGACAGGACATAATGCACCTAAATGAGGAAAAGAACCCGCATACAAAAAAAAACTACAACTCGAGGCAGAGGGACATTTTGAAATAAGAGGTAAAGTCGATATGTCTAAAAGATCAAGCAAAACTAGAGGGAAATAACAAACCTAGCTAGACAAGTTCTACCATGCAAACCAAAATTAACGTGATGCATTAATATAATATAATAAATAACTTGAATAATGCAACAAACGACATGAGTATTCACCACAATATAAAGCAATCCCTGTAAAATGGATGCGCAAGAAAATAAATGTTTCAAAAGTTGTGTAGGTTGAACCATGTGAGTGGATGTAGAGTGAAAGTCAAGTGGTGTGTGATCATTGTCTAGGAAGGGCATATCAAAGGATCAAACAAATAGAGAAACTGACATAGATATGAATCATGAAACACTAGTTTCAACCTAATATATAAGTGTGTTACGTGATTTGAATACAAAACACCTGAATTTAACATAAAACATGAGCCGAAAAGTTTCCTAATACAAACGGGTCACCAAGTTGTCAAGTGAGATAGGGTAGCTTGGTTCCCAGCTCGGTGAGATGGGGCCAAGTCAGACCTTTAAACCAGATTTTAAACTTAAAAAAAATCAAAACTGCACCTCCAAACTGTTAATTTTCTCCTGATCCTAAACACATGAAATAGCAGCAAAACAACACACCCAACACACAAAACCAGAAGCCCTGAAAAATGTAGATAGAGAACAAAGAAAGGAATGAGAGGTTGTACATGAAAATACAAGGTGAAGAGTAGTAAGAAACCGAAGAGAGCAAACCAAATCCGATGAGTGAGATCTCATGTCGTAATGGAGCGAGGAAGGAAAAATACCTAGAGAGGATCTGTGTACATCAAGGAGTTGCACTCAACATCATAATGGTGTAGCTTCAAGATTCAAGCAAGAACTCAACCATAAAAATAATTTACATGTATTAAAGGAAAACAGGTTCAATCCCCATGCTCATACATCAAGTAGGAGAGGTGTACATATATGGGAGTGTTGAGTAACTACCACATAGAGATGATGATTCCTTCATGATGGACAAGAGGAGTTACTTTTCGAATGGGGAAGGTAAATCATGTAACACACACTTACATATATGACATATTCCATAAGGGTATCTATTATAACTATTATGACACCTAGATCCATGCTCACCTAAGTAAGATGACTAACCTGGTGAGGTGGAAATAGACCACACACCAAAAAATATTTGGATCTTGCTCTTTAAGTGTTAGCGACTAAAGAATTATCCTATCTTCAAACCAATGCCACTCAACATAGCTTGGTGATAATTATTATGCTATCAGGATTACCTCCTACTAAGCTAGCTTTTTAATGTCCATTTTACATATGATTACATTCTCACCTTAATTGAAAATGATGCTAATGTTTAGGAGAATTTCTACTTTCTGAATGTATATTTCACTGGCTTGAGTTTGAGAATTTAATGGAAAAATACTTAGTGGTATAAATATTTTGTTCTTCCTCCTCCCCCATAGTTATCTCCTTTCCAATGGAAATGGATTCAACATGTCAAAATATTTCAATTTTTGTGAATCATTTTACATTTTGAGAGACACCCTCTCATATCTAATAGTATGTTATTAATAGATTTGAAAATAAGTTGTCATTTATAATCATGAAGCCTCTCTCGTTTGTAGGTACATGCTATATTTGTTCAAAATCTATTATGACCACACATGTTTACTATCTATCTTGGTGTGCCCCATCTCAAGCTTCTTACAACAAGCATGAGGAATTTCTTGGATATTTTTTATGGTCTAACTCAAAGAATGTAAAGGGGTTCTATTGGTTTTCTTAGGAGTATTGTTTCTCGACCAAAAAATTTGAAGGACTAGGATTATTAGATGTAGCCCTTCATAGAGCTCCCCTTTTCACCAAATGTATTGTTCATGTGATTAATAGTTGATAGAAATGGAAAATTATGTTGCATAACTGTATTAATGAGAGTTCACCTCAAGGTCACAAGGCCTAAAAGGGTTTGAATTTCTCAAACTTACTTTTTATTAAATCCCCTATTAAAATGGGTGGTTCATTTTTTATAAAAAATATTTGGAATGTTTAGGAGAAAATCAAACCATGACTTCTTTTGAATGGAATGGAGTTAAAAATAGGGCTATCCATTAATTCCCATTCAATGTGGTGGTCGTTTGTCATTACCTTCCACAATGTGTATGTTATAGAGGTTCCCTAGGTTCTATCATCACCAATCCAGCACTATGATAATTCTCCACTGGGAACTCCTCATGCTATGATTATTTAATAATGCACAACTTTTAGTTTAGTGGATGTAATATGGAAAAACAACAACAAACATAACACAAGAATACCATAGACTATGACACCAAGGAATGATGTGTAAATATGAAATATAAGTGTAAATTATAATATCAACATGAAATTGTTACAATGTCACCCATGAGGTACTTTAAGTATTACTAACTTCGCTTGCATTCGAACAATAACTATGGGAGAAACTTCACAATTACACCTCTTAATGGCTTCTTTGACACACTTTCTAAATGATGGCTTCTTTCACACACTCACTCATGCAATATTTCTCACCACTTCCTTTTGTGCTAAATGAGGGTGGGTGGCCTCTTTATTTATAGAACTTTCAGGCTTATCCACCTTATCTCTAAGATAGGATAAGAAATCTACTCTGACGATTCATATTCCATACCTTAACTCTTATCTTTACATGTAGGCTTATCTTTTAAGATAACATAAACCTTATCATTTCACATGGGTTCCACCTTTTTAGAATGTTTACAAATAAAATACACAAAATATTTATGACATCACTCCTTGTCCTTATTACTAATATAATATTTCTAATTCCTAATCATGTAGACCCTACTTCTCTACTTACCCTAACTTTGGTATTTTAACATTACCGAACCACTTACGACAAATATTTACTTTTTACCACAACATTCCTATTGTACTTTGACTGTTACCGTGTTATACATTATTGGTGGCATGGTATCGGCAGCGCTGTTATCTTGTATCGGACGCTACTACTAATTATACTTAACAACATCCTATTCCTAATACATACATTAATGAAATAGAAATTAAGGAGGAAAATTTTAGTGTCGACATCTTCCCCCTTCTTAGCTTCTATTCTGCCCTCAGAGTAGACTATTCTGGTGCTTGGAAAATATTTAACTTATCTTGGTTGACCCACTTCGTAATGGGAGTTCCATCTAATTCCTTCAGTCGATATGTACCATTTTCATGCGAAACTGCTATTTTGTAGGGGCCCATCCATTTGGGAAGAAATTTTCTCTGCCTTCTTTTTTTGTATCTAGAATCATATACTAGAGCCAAGTCATTCACATGAAATGGAGACCAATGGATCTTTTGATCAAAGTATTCCTTCTGCTTCATTTTATTCTCATAGCTTGTATCCTTAGCTATTTCTCTCATTTCGTCTAGTAACTGAAGATGTACCAACCTTTCTTTTGCTAAATCACTTTCATCCATCCTTTCATTTTTCATAATTCTCACAGTGGGAATATCAAACTCAATAGGAAGAACTGGATCAATGCCATAAGCCAACTGAAATGGGGAGTATCCTGTTGTTGACTTTGGTGTTGCCCTATATGCCCATAATGCTGCATGGATCCATTTATCCCACTTATGTACTTGTAAGGCTACATCTTTTGCTAGAAACACAAAATTTGTTCGATCCACCTGTCCATATGTGCTCGGCTTGTATGTTGTTGCCTTCCTATGCTTAATAGAAAACTTGTTGACTAGGGATTCTACCACCTCATTAATGATGTGGCTTCCTTGATCTATTACAATTTATAATGGAAAACCAAATCTGGTGACAATGCGTTCATATACGAACCTTTCCACTTCATCCATGGAAGTTGTTTTCAATGGCCTAACTTCAACCCACTTAGTTAAATAATATGTGGCAACTACAATATACTTATTTTGGCGTGGGGTAGTTGGAAGTGGACCTACAATATCTATTCCGCACTTTTCAAAGGACCAAGAGTAAGAATAGGGCATAATGAAGCTGATGAAGTCTTACAGTTACCATGTGTTTGACAAATATCACATGTCTTACAATAATTGTAACAATCTCTAAAAAGAGTGGGCCAGTGATAACCTGCATCCAAGATCCTTCTTATTGTAAGTTGTCCAAAGAAGTTTCCTCCACATGTACCATTGTGGAATTCTTCTATTAGCTCCTTCCCTTGATCACGTCCAACTATCCTTTTATATTATCCATGAAGTCCTATTTGAAATAATACTCCATGCAGACTAAAATATGGATGAATGGCTTGAGTAATATTCCTCTTAGTCTTTGCATTGGAACCACAAGGAAACTTGAATTCATTCAGATAATTCCAAATATCTATGTATACGCTAGGGATTGTGTCAAGGGATAACAATGTTACATCTGGGAAATCATCATCATCATAAGATGAACTTAAACCATCATAGGCTCGAGAGAGTGCATTTGCATTGACATGCTTCTTTCTTGGCCTAACTATAATATAATATTTAAATTCTTGTAGAAAAATTATCCATCTTACTATCCTCCCTGATGGGTTAGGCTTATTTACAATATATTTTAGAGCTTGATGATCGGTTACAACTGTAAATTCTACCATAGCAAGTAATTTCTAAATTTTTTTACAGCAAAAATGATATTTAGAGCCTCTTTTTCAATTACAGTATAACTTACCTCAACACTACTCATTTGTCTTCTCCCAAAGTAAACTAGATGATCATTCCCATTTTCATCATTTTGGCTCAGATTAATTCCTAGTGCTACATCTAAAGCAATAATATACACAATGAATGGCTTGCTCCAATTTAGATTCTTCAAAATAGGTGAAGACACCAAAGCTTCCTTCACTTGTTCAAAAGCTTCATGCACCTTATTTCCTGGTTCATAAGTAACATCCTTCTTCAAGAACTGGGTTAGTGGCTATGCAATATTTGAGAAATTCTTGATGAACCTTCTATAGTAACCCACATGGCCTAAAAATTATCTCAACTTACTTCTATTCATAGGAAATGGTAACTCTTTGATTTTTGAAACTTTATCAAGATCCGTACCAATACCATCTCTAGATACAACATGCCCTAACAAAACACCTTTAGAACATCCAAAGACACACTTTGTAGGGTTTAGTGAGGTTTTTGCTTCATCTAACCTTTGAAATGATGTCTCCATCTAGTACAGGTGGTACATCTTGCTCCCATAGATGTAAAAAAAATCTAGAAATACTTAGATGAATTTTCCAACGTAGGGTTCAAACACCCTATTCATCAAACACTGGAATGTTGCTAGAGTATTACACAACCCAAAAGGAATAACTTTATAACCAAACGTTCCCCAAGCAGTGGTGAACATGGTCTTCAGCTTATCTTTCTATGCTATACAAACTTAGTTGTATCCACTATATCCATCAACAAAACTAAAGCACTCCTGGCCAGCTACTTCGTCTAAGATCTAATCTGAGAATGGAAGAGGGTAATGATCCTTCTTTGTTGCCTTGTTGAGCTTCCTATAATCAACAAAAATGCGTAGCTTCCCATTCTTTTTTATTGAGATCACAATGAGAGAAACCCATTCTGAATTCTCCACAGTAAATATGAATCCTGCATCAAGCAACTTATCTATTTCTTCTTTTACAATCTTGGAAAAATTAGGATTCATTCTATATGACATTTATCTTATTGGCTTAGAACCATCTACTAGCTCAATAGAATGTTCTACCCAACTTACTTGATGGAGTTTCTTATAATCAAAAGTGAACAGGTGTATGTAGCTTTGAAAGAGCTAGAGGTATGATTGCTTCTCACTCTCCATCATAGCATCACTGATCTTTATTTGTTGGAGATGATCATCAATTTATTCTTCAGCTAATTTTATGGGTTCATGAGTCAGTTGGATTGGAAGGATATCCATGAATGAAACATCAACCTCACTTTCTTCATCTTCTGTGTCCATTTCACTGGTACTAGAGTAATCAGAGGATGTCCAATCATCAGTTTCATCACTTGAATCCACAGGCTCTGCCTTATGATGCCAATGGATCACATTTATATTCACCCTCTCTCTTCCACGTCCAAGTGTCATGAAGCCTTCATTCCAGTAGTTTCTTGCATGAACTCTCCTTAGCCATGGTCTTCCCAACAACATTGGGTATGCAATAGTACACTTTTCATCACCTGAAAGTCTACCACACATACAACACCTATAAAAAATATTGCCACATTTGAAACAACACCTTCTAGTTTAGTTTTTCCCTTATTTAATGACCTTAACATATTCATTACAGAATCAGTCATTACATTAACTGCAGCACCTCTAATAACTAAGACATCATGAATTGAAATACTATTACATAATACCTCAGCTTGTGGAGCGTAGGGATCCGCCTCTGCCTCCAAAATAGGGACCTCAACCTCCTTCCTTCGTTGAGCATTGAGTCCACTTCACAGCTCCCGCCTCTCCTCAGAAGACATAACCAAAAGTTGACCATATGTAATATTTGTAGGCCTTTTTGATAGATCTTCTAAGATGGAGCATGGTCCTTACCCTTGTGAAATCAGAAAATCCTGAACACCCAACTTTCTTCTACTATGTTTCTTACTAGTTTCTCCTTTCATCTTCTTAGGATCATTTCCATCTTGGTTATCTTTTTCTTTCTTTCTTTTTGTTACAAACACATCTACTTCATTATTTATGGTCCTATCTACCACATCAAAAGAATTCATAGATGTTTTTCCTTTATCATTATCTCTTGTACTAGATGTAGAAGCTCTATCTGGATAATTATACTTATAATGACCCTTTTTATGACAACCATAACATACAACTTCATAAATATTCCTATTTGGACCTCTATCTCCTACCTGAGAACTAAATTCTTTTCCTTGAAGAATATTAATAGTTAATTGGCCCATCTTCTTGAGTAGATCTTCATACTCCGTAGATGTACTAGGAGAAATATTTGTGCTCATCGAGATTGGTTGTGGATTATAGACCAAAGGTGTTGGTGTAGGCTCTACATTAGCAAAAATTTCTTTGGGCTCTTCTTCCATGCTTTCTTCTTGTCTTCTTGTAATCTCCTTTGCTTGTTCGAGGGTCACTAGGTGGTCATACTTCACTCGTTGTCTGATCTCTGGATTCATCCCAAGAATGAAGTGCTAACAGAGGAGATTAACCACGCCATTCATCAACCCATCAGCTAATCCTTCGTTCTGGATCTGGGCATCGAGCTTCCTCCTTAGCTCTAGAACACGAGCATGATAATCCCTTATCTTCTCCTTCTCTCCTTTGGAAAGCTTTGTAATATCGATCATGAGATCTGCATATTTCTGTTGTTCACCAAATTCTTCAAGAAAACTTTCAGTTAATAAATCCCATGAGTTTTTCAAATTATCACCTAGTGCTTCAAACAACCTAAGGGCTGAACCATCCAAAAAGGAAGGAAAAAAATCAGTTCATTGTTCCCTTCTTATGAGGCCATTACATATGCAAGATCATTTAAATTCTTGAATGAAAGAGGAAGCATATTCATTAGATTGGGCTGAAAAAATAGGAATCTTCCCCATTTTCAAAAGTAACCACAGTGAAATACCAACCCATAAGTACAATCAACAAGACTTATGTGCACAAATAATTGGAATCACTATAATAAAAATCTACTTTACACCTTTCTATAATAAAATATGAATGACCACAGTAAACTATGGTAAAACTTGACTTACTCCAATAAAAATTGACTTTACTATGGTAAACACTATTCACGATAAAAAGTGAAGTTACTATTGTAAATAATATTCATGGTAAAAAGTAAAGTTACTATGGTAAATACCGTTCAAGGTAAAAAGTGACTTTACCATGGTAACTACTATGCATGGTAAAAACAAGGTTACTCTCCAAATGATTTCTGACTAAGTGGGAATATCTCTCTAGAAAATCCACCAATGAGGAATGGTCCCGACAACGAAACCAAAATGTCATTACCAATCTGGCACTATGATAATTCTCCACTGGGAACTCGTGCTATGATTATTTACTAATGCACAACTTTTAGTTTGGTGGATGTAATCTGGAAACATAAAAATAAACATAACACAAGAATACCATAGACTATGACACCAAGGAATGGTGAAAAATCTAAAATATAAGTGTAAATTATAATATCAACATGAAATTGTTACAATCTCACCCATGAGGTACTTCAAGTGTTACTGACTTCACTTGCCTTCCAACAATAACTATGGGAGAAACTTCACAATTACACCTCTTAATGACTTCTTTAACACACTTTCTAAATGATGGCTTCCTTCACACACTCACTCATACAATATTTCTCACCACTTCCTTCTATGCTAAATGAGGGAGGTGGCCTCTTTATTTATAGAACTTTCAGGCTTATCCACCTTATCTCTAAGATAGGATAAGAAATCTACTCTGACGAATCATATTCCATACCTTAACTCTTATCTTTACATGCAGGCTTATTTTTTAAGATAAGATAAACCTTATCATTTCACATGGGTTCCACCTTTTTAGAATTTTAAAAATGAAATACACAAAATATTTATGACATCACTCCTTGTCCTTATTACTAATATAATATTTCTAATTCCTAATCATGTAGACCCTGCTTCTCTACTTACCATAACTTTGGCATTTTAACATTACCGAACCTCTTACGACAAATATTTACTTTTTACCACAACATTCCTATTGTACTTTGACTGTTACCATACTATACATTATTGGCGGCGTCGTACCGACAGTGCCATTATCTTCTATCGGATGCTACTACTAATTATACTTTACAACATTATACATTATACAGTATAACTTACCTCAACACTACTCATTTGTCTGCTCCCAAAGTAAACTAGATGATCATTCCCATTTTCATCATTTTGGCTCATATTACTTCCTAGTGCTACATCTGAAGCATCAGTATACACAATGAATGGCTTGCTCCAATTTGGATTCTTCAAAATAGGTGAAGACACCAAAGCTTCCTTCAATTGTTCAAAAGCTTCATGCACCTTATTTCTTGGTTCATAAGTAACATCCTTCTTCAAGAACTGGGTTAGTGGCTATGCAATATTTGAGAAATTCTTGATGAACCTTCTATAGTAACCCACATGGCCTAAAAATTATTCTCAACTTACTTCTATTCATAGGAAATGGTAACTCTTTGACTTTTGAAAATTTATCAAGATCAGTACCAATACCATCTCTAGATACAACATGCCCTAACAAAACACCTTTAGAACATCCAAAGACACACTTTGTAGGGTTTAGTGAAGCTTGTGCTTCATCTAACCTTTGAAATTTTGTCTCCATCTAGTGCAGGTGGTCCATCTTGCTCCCATAGATGCAAAAATAATCTAGAAATACTCTGATGAAGTTTCCAATGTAGGGTTCAAAAACCATATTCATCAAACACTGGAATGTTGCTGCAGTATTACACAACCCAAAAGGCATAACTCTATAACCAAACGTTCCTCAAGGAGTGGTGAATGTGGTCTTCAACTGATCTTTCTCCGCTATACAAACTTAGTTGTATCCACTATATCCATCAACAAAACTAAAGCACTCCTGGCCAGCTACTTTGTCTAAGATCTGATTTGAGAATGGAAGAGGGTAATGATCCTTCTTTGTTGCCTTGTTGAGCTTCCTATAATCAACACAAATGCGTAGCTTCCCATTCTTTTTTATTGATATCACAATGGGAGAAACCCATTCTGAATTCTCCACAGTAAATATGAATCCTGCATCAAACAACTTATCTATTTCTTCTTTTACAATTTTAGAAAAATTAGGATTCATTCTATATGACATTTGCCTTCTGGGCTTAGCACCATCTACTAGCTCAATAGAATGTTCTACCCAACTTACTTGATGGAGTTCCTTGTAATCAAAAGTGAATAGGTGTATGTAGCTTTGAAAGAGCTAGAGGTAGGATTCCTTCTCACTCTCCATCACAGCATCACTGATCTTTATTTGTTGGAGATGATCATCAATTTCTTCTTTAGCTAATTTTGTGGGTTCATGAGTCAATTTGACTGGAAGGATATCCATGACCAAAACATCAAACTCACTTTCTTCATCTTCTATGTCCACTTCACTGGTGCTAGGGTAATCAGAGGATGTCCAATAATTAGTTTCATCACTTGAATCCACAGGCTCTACCTTATGATGCCAATGGATCACATTTATATTCACCCTCTCTCTTCCACGTCCAAGTGTCATGAAGCCTTCATTCCAGTAGTTTCTTGCATGAACTCTCTTTAGCCATGGTCTTCCCAACAACATTGCGTACGTAAAAGTACATTTTTCATCACCTGAAATTCTACCACACATACAACACCTATAAAAAATATTGCCACATTTGAAACAACACCTTCTAGTTTAGTTTTTCCGTTATTTAATGACCTTAACATAAGTGTTGAGGGGCGATCAATTTTTAAACCCAACATATTCATTACAGACTCAGTCATTACATTAACTGCAGCACCTCCATCAACTAAGACATCATGAATTGAAATACCATTACATAATACCTCAACTTGTGGAGCATAGGGATACGCCTCTGCCTCCAAAACAGGGACCTCAACCTCCTTCCTTCGTTGAGCATTGAGTCCACTTCACATCTCCCGCCTCTCCTCAAAAGACATAGCCAAAAGTTGACCATATGTAATATTTGCAGGCCTTTTAGACAAATCTTCTAAGATGGAGCATGGTCCTTTCCCTTGTGAAATCAGAAAATCCTGAATACCCAACTTTCTTCTCCTATGTTTCTTACTAGTTTCTCCTTTCATCTTCTTAGGATCATTTCCATCTTGGTTATCTTTTTCTTTCTTTCTTTTTGTTACAAACACATATACTTCATTATTTATGCTCCTATCTACTACATCAAAAGAATTCATAGATGATTTTCCTTTATCATTATCTCTTGTGCTAGATGTAGAAGCTCTATCTAGACAATTATACTTATAATGACCCTTTTTATGACAACCATAACATACAACTTCATAAATCTTCTTGTTTGGACCTCTATCTCCTACCTGAGAACTAAATTCTTTTCCTTGAAGAATATTAATAGTTAATTGGCCCATCTTCTTGAGTAGATCTTCATACTCAGTAGATGTACTAGGAGAAATATTTGTGCTCATCGAGAGTGGTTGTGGATTATAGAACAAAGTTGTTGGTGTAGTCTCTACCTTAGCAACAATTTCTTTGGGCTCTTCTTCCATGCTTTATTCTTATCTTCTTGTAATATCCTTTTCTTGTTCAAGGGTCACTGGGCAGTCATACTTCACTCGTTGTCTAATCTCTGGATTCAACCAAAGAATAAAGTTCTTACAGAGGAGATTATCCATGCCATTCATCAACCCATTAGCTAATCCTTCATTCCGATCTAGGCATCGAGCTTCCTCCTTAGCTCTAGAACACGAGCATGATAATCCCTTATCTTCTCCTTCTCTCCTTTGGATAGCTTTTTGATATCGATCATGAGATCTGCATATTTCTGTTGTTCACCATATTCTTCAAAAAAACTTTCAGTTAATAAATCCCATGAGTTTTTCACATTATCACCTAGTGTTTCAAACCACCCAAGGGCTGAACCATCCAAAAAGGAAGGAAAAAATTCAATCCATTGTTCCCTTCTTATGAGGCCATTACATATGCAAGATCATTTAAATTCTTGAATGAAAGAGGAAGAATCTTCATTAGATTGGGCTGAAAAAATAGGAATCTTCCCCATTTTCAAAAGTAACCACAGTGAAATACCAACCCATAAGTACAATCAACAAGACTTATGTGCACAAATAATTGGAATCACTATAATAAAAAGTTACTTTACACCTTTCTATAATAAAATATGAATGACCACAGTAAACTATGGTAAAACTTGACTTACTCCAATAAAAATTGACTTTACTATGGTAAACACTATTCACGATAAAAAGTGAAGTTACTATTGTAAATAATATTCATGGTAAAAAGTAAAGTTACTATGGTAAATACCGTTCAAGGTAAAAAGTGACTTTACCATGGTAACTACTATGCATGGTAAAAACAAGGTTACTCTCCAAATGATTTCTGACTAAGTGGGAATATCTCTCTAGAAAATCCACCAATGAGGAATGGTCCCGACAACGAAACCAAAATGTCATTACCAATCTGGCACTATGATAATTCTCCACTGGGAACTCCTCGTGCTATGATTATTTACTAATGCACAACTTTTAGTTTGGTGGATGTAATCTGGAAACATAAAAATAAACATAACACAAGAATACCATAGACTATGACACCAAGGAATGGTGAAAAATCTAAAATATAAGTGTAAATTATAATATCAACATGAAATTGTTACAATCTCACCCATGAGGTACTTCAAGTGTTACTAACTTCACTTTCCTTCCAACAATAACTATGGGAGAAACTTCACAATTACACCTCTTAATGACTTCTTTAACACACTTTCTAAATGATGGCTTCCTTCACACACTCACTCATACAATATTTCTCACCACTTCCTTCTATGCTAAATGAGGGAGGTGGCCTCTTTATTTATAGAACTTTCAGGCTTATCCACCTTATCTCTAAGATAGGATAGGAAATCTACTCTGACGAATCATATTCCATACCTTAACTCTTATCTTTACATGCAGGCTTATTTTTTAAGATAAGATAAACCTTATCATTTCACATGGGTTCCACCTTTTTAGACTTTTAAAAAATGAAATACACAAAATATTTATGACATCACTCCTTGTCCTTATTACTAATATAATATTTCTAATTCCTAATCATGTAGACCCTACTTCTCTACTTACCTTAACTTTGGCATTTTAATATTACCGAACCACTTATGACAAATATTTACTTTTTACCACAACATTCCTATTGTACTTTGACTGTTACCATACTATACATTATTGGCGGCATCGTACCGACAGTGCCATTATCTTCTATCGGATGCTACTACTAATTATACTTAACAACATCCTATTCCTAATACATACATTAATGACATAGAAATTACAGAGGAAAATTTTAGTGTCACCAGTTCATGCCATTAAGCTTTTAAAATAATGGATTCACACATTGAAAGACATATTTAATCATCCATATCAAAAGCTTGTGACCTAACCAAAATCTAAGGTTAGATTCTCATTAGCTAATGGCGACCTTGAATCATATCAATCCATTCTCGAAGCTATCTAACCAAGATGTCACATAAAATTGGGATTTTTCCTCCAGGGCTTAGTGGAAGGACATGAAATGGTTTCCAAATACACCTTTTCTAAAGTATTCGTGTAGCAAAGGCTATGATTCGCTATCTCCTAAGCTGCCAAAGGTGGATAAAATCAATTTTCATTTGTCACTTCATTATTATTATTGGTGTTAGCAACACAGATTCTTTGTTGTTTGGTCTACCATTATAGAGCCTAAGATTTCTCAAATTGCATGGTGTATTATTTATCAAGGATTACCCATTGGCCATAGGATCATTCACTAAGGTGTTCCCAATCCATGTTTCTTTTTCTCTGGATAAATTGAAACCTTTATACACCTTTTATGGTTTTTTCAAAAAGCTCAAACCATATGGGCTTGGATTCATGAATTATTTCATCCATTTTGGTTGGTACCCTTATTCTAGAAGCCCATTTCATTAAGGGATTGGTCAAGTTTTCTGTGGCCTTCACCCAATTATGGCATGCTTTAGGTGGAAATCCTTTTCTTCTTATGGAAATAGAGAAAATTTCCTCTATTTTCTTAATGATTCATTTGTAGATTGTAATGTTTCAAATTTTAAAAAAGCAATGATTGTGTTTAATGGTTTTTGACACATTTAAGTACAATATCAGAAGGTGGATTTGGATGTGGCCGACCTTTAGAATCCTCTACATCACCAGGAGAATTCCTCTTATGTTATTTCTCAAGTTATGATGACCTCTATTAGTCAGGCTTCCTCTTTAACGGGCCACAATTGTCAGCGTAGTCATTATTATCACAACACTTGCAATCATTTTGGGTGGGCTACCACTCTCCTCTTCCATTGCAGTAGTGAGCATAAGGATCACAGCCTCCTCACCATCACAACTTGGGGCATGCCACTAAATACTTACAAGTTACATTGACATGAATTGGCTATTTTTCCACCCCTTTGATAGGAAAATCAAAATGAATATAAAAAAGTGTGCTCTGAAGTTGTTGCCACGAGATGGGAAATGATTTCCTTATGGGAAATACCTTCATGGCAGCCGGTGGCACAAGATCAATGACAATTATCCACAAACTCTCTCTCTTTTTGCACTACGGCTTGATGTTATGATTTTATAGTTTTTTTTTTTACCTAAGGGCTCTATTTTTCTTGTTTTTGTTTCATGTTCCTTCAAACGTGTTTGAACTTGAGGTGTGCTTCCATACTACCAACTCTTTTTTATGAATAATTTTACCATCTTATTTATTGGTAATACATGACCTATTTCATCCCCACAAACCTTGTTCCATGTGTATACTTCCCATTTACACAAAACCACATGAAAATTGCATGATTGTTAGATTATGTTTTGTTTGAGACTCCCTTAAAAATAGGAGATGCTTAAAAAAAATTGGGTGGAATCAGGTATGGAATTTGATTGTCACCCCTATCTAAGAAAATAAAAATCTATGACAATTTAATCAATCATCTAGCTTTCCAATTTATGTTTTAAGAAAAAATAGAAATTGTCAAAAAAATATTTAAAGAGATCAAAAGGATCAATTTTATATTTTGAAATAATTAAGATTTTCAACTTAAAAACATCCAAACTTCATTCACATATAATTGTATTATAAACATGCAAAACATTATGAATACATTAATGAAGAGATAAAAATTGAAATGATATTAAGAAAACATTTAGTTTTGATAGAAAAATAAACCTTCATTCAAATAATGTTGTAGATCTATCTAAAATTACATTCATAGATTCATGTGTGTAAAGGATCCATAAAATAAAATTTAATTAATTAAAAAAATATTAGAAGAAAAAAGATAAATAAGGATGATTTTGTAAAAAAAACTTTGAAATAATAGTTTCATTTTATAAATTATATAAAAATGAAATTTAATTTTTTTACTTTTGTAACTTACAATTAATCTAAATTACTTATTTCTTTTAAACAAAATCATGAATAAAATATAATTTAATCAATTTTTTTGATTGAGCATTTTTATGGTGTGTTATAATTGGGTTGCAAAGGGAATATATAGATCCAAAAATTCCAAGTAAATGAAAAAACTTAAGTAATGATAAACCTTAGCTAAGAAACAATGGGTAAGGAGCATCTATGCCGTAAAAATCACACTGGGCACGATTCGGGCCTCAACCGTTCAACTCTTTGTATCGGGTGTTTCTAGGCCTTCACTCAACTAGACTCTATCCTTAGTGGACTCATTAAAATCCATACATCAACACCGATACACCAAAGGTCATTTGATCTTTTACTCAATTTTCAAAAAAAAAAAAAACTCTTTCACTTTTGAAAACATTTCAAACCATAATAGTACAAAATATTTAATTTTTGATATAATATCTTCGACAGAATTTATTCTATGAACATTTAATAATATAATTTTTAAAACAACAAAAAAAAACCTTCTAACATAGTCGTGCAACTTATCAAATTTAGATATAATTTAACTGATTCAATTTCATTTTGAGCTATAAAATATGGTTAATGAAACCATACTTAGTGAAATTTCTAGCATGAGAACAAATGTAGAGAACTTAATAAAGTTTATTTATTCCTACTCAAAATCCACCTACAAATTAATATCATTCTCTATATTTAATGATAGGTAATGTTTTAAGATCTATCTAACTTGAAATAAAATAATACACGAGACATTAAAACGTTTGACACAGAGAATTAAAAACAATGGCATATTATTGAAATATATGTTGATTCGTGGCGGTTTAACAAACAATTCTACCTACAAAATATCTAAAGGTGATGTGTGTTTAATTGTTACCTAAGGTAGCAACTTTCTTCCATGGACACAAAATATGGAGGAAAAAATGGTCCATAGAAAAAAAATCCAATAATAAGAAAATACTGTAAATAATATATATATATATATATATATATATATATATATATATATATATATGATAATTTTAATAACTAAACATATAATTATATGAAAAATTTAAAATTATTTAAATGATAAGGAATTATATAATTATTATAGTGTATTATTGGATAATAAAATACATATATTTGACTTTAATTAATAATAAACAACTTTCATAATAATTATAAGATGAATTTTAATTTTGGTAGATTTGTTATTTTTCTCAATGACATATTTTTATTTTTATATTTTTTCTATATTTGAAATTATCAAAGGTTGAAATATTCTAAATGGAGAAAAAGGAAAATCTCTCCCCATCCACCATATTTGGTATCTACGTTGTTACCAATAAATTCTAAAAGAATATACTAACAATATATGGATAATCAAACCTGTAAGATATGCACTCAATTGTGATAGAAAATTTTCTATTAATGGTGTGTAATTTCCATTATTGGCGTGTACATAAAATGTGGAGGTATACAACAACGATGGATTTTGTTCTACACCAATTTCTAAAAGATTTTCTTGTGGAATATGATGATTGGAACATGTACAAACATTTTAAAGATGTTTAAACAAATTATTTTTTGCAATTCATTGATTGTACTTTGTATGTGTAAAGCCAATAACCATAACCTTCACTATAATTCTCCCTGCATATATACTGTGAAACAATTTATGAAGATGTCTCAAAACATTATTGTAAGTATTTCCATGTGAGTTGTAGTTAACATGTCATAATATATGGGCACAAGGGTGTGGCTTGATGGTGGGGCTTGAGTGCTCACCAACAAGCCACCCAGGTTCTAATCCCCTAGGCCCCAAGGGACCGATTATCCTTGCATTTACACAACCGGTTGGGAGAAATCACCCTACATTAGCGCGCCACGAAGTGTGCCAGGCCGCTCGCTCATTAACTCCTGTAGTATTTAAAAAACATGTCATAATATATTTACTTTGGGCTAGACGAAGTGAGATAAATTAGGGCTTTAGTGAAGGCCTTTCAAGTGGTGGTGGTTATTGGTATGTGTGGCCCTGCACAAATACGACCTACATCTACTCATGGGACTTGTAAGTTGTGGTCTATTTTATAAATTTCTTTTTTTATCTTTATGTCATTTCCTTGACAATCAACTTCACTGAATTAGGATTCTTCTTGAGTTGAAAGCTCTTACCAAAAATGCAAGGAATGCATCTTTTTGGTTGAAATCTAGGTTTATTTTAAAGTACACTTGAAGAAGACCCTATTGTATTATCCCCTGGAGAAATTAAAATAGTTAAGGAAGATCTTATTATCACCTTTGAGCACAATTAAATTAAAGAGTAAATGGTGTCCTTATAAAATAAGGGCTTAATTTTTAAAAAATAGGTTGAAGGCTTGATCATGATAAATAATTACAAGCCTTGGTAATAAAGCAATGCAAGTTAAATGTGCAGATAGATATCTAATGGTCATTGGACCATTGGTGAAGTTGTTAAGCTCGTAACGAGCCCACTAGGGTTCAATTCTTGTAGAGTGCAAAGGCCCATAGATACCGTAATAAGGGATGACGTCGAGATCGTGCCTCAGAATTTTTTTGGTGTAGTGGAAACCCTTCATTCCTTGACATCTAAGCCTACGTTTTCTATGCACCTCACCCATGCAAAAAAAAATAGGTTCAAACAAGAAAATAAGCATAGATAGATATTCACTATGACTCACGAGATGTTTTTGTTACTATTTTTTCAACTAAAAAGGAAAGCTAATACACCACTTTAGAACCTCAATTTTAACTTCTATCAATAGTGTAACATCCCACCCTTTTGAGTCCCGAAATTGATGACTATATCGATGGACGACAGACAGTGATAAAATTGTTAAAATAAAGTGTTAGGTATAATCCACATTGCTAAAAATAACTTGTTATCTCTCGAAAGTGCAACCTATAGAGAGATGGTTGCAGGTGTTCTAAGCTTGCTCTGGATACAATGGAAACACCTCAAGTCTATGAGTATACCTATTTTTGAGGTGAGTCTCTAGTATTAAGGCCGGGTCCTTCTTTATGTATCCTAAGCTAGTTTTTTGGGGTTTTGAGGGAAATAAGATGATTGTAAAAATAAATTGAAACTGGGGTGATACACTAAAATTGTTGACCGATTTGACTAAGTACATGCAGAAATATCTAAGAATGAATTCTAAATGCACAAACCAACAATTTTCAACAGAATATTAAGGCAGACACTTAATGTATATAGGGAAAATTCACAACAATACTATTAAGATACACATGCACACTCATATTATGTAGAAATTACTAAATTTGCAACAAGGTAGGATGATTAACCAGGGAATTTGACATTCACAAGGATAAAAAAGACATAAAAAGACTACAATTTATTGGAAAGGTAAAATATAATTCTCATTCAAAGGGAAATAACTGGCAAAAATCTACTTCAGCACTCATGTGTCCAAAAAGTCCTCCCCTTGTGCTTTGCCAATGAACATAATATATAGTAAAATTATCCATACCACCCATCCTAAAAATATACTAAAAATTGTACTCGCTGATGCAACCTATTTCTATCCTTTATCATGATTAAATAAAGGAATAAAAATAAGTATGCTAACACAATGAGGCATTAATAGCTTTGGTTACAAAAATAAAACTCAGTCAAAATGCAGTTGAGTGTTCTATTTTTAATAAAGTTGGGTGAATAATTCTACTAATAATAAACTTTGCTTGATGAGCAAGTCTTCTTCAATGCATACAATCTCTGTCTTCTTGTGCTTGATGTGACATCTGTAATTTTAATACACTTGCAATCGTAAAAATAGCGTTTTAGGATGCCTCTTGGATGCACATGCAAAAAATAATCGCCGTCTGTGAGCAAAAAAAAATCTTTTATTTGCAATAGTTTAGCAATATATTCACCCAATGTGTGGGGACCACTTGTAGGCTTTGATGTTGACATCTGTGAAAATGTTCAACTATTCATGTTGAATAATATTCCAAGAAAAATAATTCTTATCCCATCCTTATCAAAATGTTCAACCCTTGTGGGGACCACCTCTTATGTATACATGTTTTATTGAGGAATATACATAGTAAAAGGTGTTTTTTACTAATACTAATGCAACAGTTCAATTTTTGTGGTATATTTCTCCATGACGTGGTCCTCCTTTAGCAAGGTTCAAGGTATTCTTAGTCTCCTTTTGACTTGGGCATATACATGTATTGTTTTATCCAACCCCTTTTGAATAATCATAAAACACATGCAATGTGTTTACCTTCTGAAATTACTGGCACATATGTTTATTCATGGCATATTGTTTGACTAATCACATTATACAACATAGTCTTGAGCTCTTTTGGAAGGTAATCATTTAGTTTGATAATTTTCCCCTCCCCACGAGCCTTCGACCCTTTGTCATTGTCGGTGGAAATTTGAACCATGGTCGAGCAAGGTTTTTATGTTGTGAAGACACATGGGCATTTTGTTGTCCCTGGTTGAGTTTTGGTGGGAATGCTTGATCATTGATTTGGTACTTTTGAGTCTCCATGGTTAGATCTGTACCTTTTTCTAACTGTGGTAAACATGGATTTTGCAGTCATTTCAGGATAGGTCCTCAGCTTTTGATCTTCGTACTATTACATCTCATCCATCAATTCTTTGTCCTTTGGTTCTGCAATGTGTTAGATGGACCTTTGGTAATCCTGTGGTTGACATTATAGTTAGTGATTTGATTTGGACTATTGATATTTGTACTCTGTGATATGATCCATTGATCCTTAACTTAT
The DNA here is from genome assembly GCA_019776745.2 of Taxus chinensis. NCBI lineage: Eukaryota > Viridiplantae > Streptophyta > Pinopsida > Cupressales > Taxaceae > Taxus > Taxus chinensis. The sequence continues at coordinate 603,161,141 of CM034155.1, read as the reverse complement.
TGATAAAGTTAACTTTTCATTGTGGTTAATATTTTTTGAGTAAAAACAAACTCAACCCTAATCATTTCAATTGGTGTTTGGTCTCTGGAAGAAGCCTTGGAAATTTTTTTACGTGCCCTCCATTTTTGATTATCTGAAAGCTCGATTCCTCTATGAAGATGTCATTTGAGGCACTAAATTTTTAAAGTTTCCTTCACTTCGACTCTCTATTTAATTATATTTTCTCTGAACTGAGGAGGTTCATTGTTTTGAATCTTTGTGAACTCATGATTTGAGATCTTCGAGCATCTGAGAGATAATGACCGCCATTTGTTGATCATTTGAGCTCTGATCCATTCTTTGTAAAATGAATTGTGTGAGTTTTGGGTATGGATACTTGTATTCAAACCTGACTGTAGCTCGTTTGAATATTTCTTATAGAATTTTTTTTTTGGTTGAAATGGTCGCATTCTTTGAATTTTTGGGTAAGTGTTTATGATTTCACTACCATGGAAATTTACTTTGAAGCTGTAATTTAGATGCGTCAAGCTAGTTCTTTCTTTTGTCTTCTAGAATAACTTTGGTTCTATAATTTTTTAGCATTCTATCCCTAACTTTGAAGTTTTCTTCCTGGGTTTGCTTCTATTCACGAGTCTAACCTTGAACCTATTGTGGTGTATGTAAAATGGAGTCATTCTTTTTAAAATTTCTTGCTCTTATCGGCTCATGTATGGCCATCGTTGTTTTGGATTTTAAGGTTCTGAGTGAAATATTTATAAGACGACCACCATTGTTAAAACCTTCGAGCTCGCTTTGAGGATTTTGTACATTCATACTTCATTACTCTTTGGTCCTCTACTATAGTTGTTCTGTCTGTACACAAGCATGGTTTAAATTTTATGAAATATCTATTTTGCACTTCGCTCTCATTGAGAAAGAGCTATGTGGAAGCTTTAATGGCTGCCATGAAATAAAAAGGTAAGCTTCATCTTTGACAACTGTAAATAATGCTTCCATTATTTATTTTTAGAGATTTGTTATCATGTTTTACTTGATTCTAAAACCATTGTGGTTTTCTTGTCATTTTTTGCTCTGTGACACCATTACGAGCTTATAAATCATTCTGGGTCTTTTTTCTTGACTAAATCCCTCCATGGTTTTGTCATTTCAAATCCAACCTCATGAGTTTCACTCCATCTCGAATCTCTATGCAAAACTCTTAGTAGATCTATAACGGCCATGGATAAAATGATCTATTCCCTTATCTTTATCCATATATTCTGTACTATGGTTCAAAATAATAAAACATCATTCTGTCCTCAATGGGTACATGAAATATTTTTCCATTTTTTTCTTAACACTCGAAGATTGAGTTTTTTCTTGAAAATGGAAATAGAAGAGGATAAATGTTGATGGGTATCTATGTTTTCTCATTTCTCAACATTCTTTGTTTGAAAATGAGGAAGTTTTACACTCTTGTGTTGATCTGTTCGAAGGGTTTTGAATGTATTCTTTCGATTTTGCATTATGCATAAGTATTTCAAAATATTCTATAACTCCTTAATGGTTTCTTCACACTTGCAGCTTGTATTGTGAATGTTATTTCAACCTTCTTGTAACACTTATTATCTCTAATATACTATTCTTGAGAAGGGTTCTTGTACAATTTGCTTACTTAATCATGCATTTTTTTATAACTTTAGATTATGTAAACTTTTCTCAGGAATGTTGTGGATGTCCTTAAGGAGTATAACTAATTGAAGTCTTTCTTGTTCTTGTTCTGAAACATAAACATCCTAAAATTTTTCCTTAATCTTGTGGAAGTGTGCAAAAGTCTTTCATTTTCATGACTCTAATGATCTTTAGTATTTATTTATTTTTTTGTCCTGATTGCTTGACAGTTTCTTTGCTTGAAGAAATGATACACTATTATCCATCACTACACCATGAATTTGATTACTCCTTAAGTCTTGATGGTTTTACATATCTTCAAATGATATTTTGTTTTATATCTCTGTGTTGGCTTCTTGAACAATGTAATGGATTTGAAGCTGCAAATGTTCCTTTTTCTGTTTCGATGATAGCTTCTTGAGAACTGTAACTTCTATACTTGATGATTTTTCGACTTAAATAAGTTACTTTTTCAGAAATTTCAAAACCATACTTCACCATTTAAAAATTGAAGCTAATATTGAATGAGTTGTACTCTTAAGTTGTGTTTCTTCTTTCTTCAATGATGATGTTAATCTGTGAACTATCTTCTTGAACACTAGTAGATTTTGATTCTATATGCACTTTTTCATCTTGTAAGATATTCTAAGTTTCTTGAATGAAATGACTAAGAGGTTTTTCTTAATGATTTCCTTTCATTTAAGAAACTATACCTGTGGCCACATGAATTCTTGTTGCACATGTTATCTCTCAAATTTTTTAAAAGTAGACATAATGAACACTTTTCTTTCTTTACTGTGCTTATTTTCCATAACAACAAACTGTAAAGCATGCTTTTATCTCTTCTGTTACAATTTTTACATGTGTATCTCAAAATTGATTAGAAACTTAACATTTTTGGTCTCTCTTGTATACCATATCTCTTCTTTTCAATCCTTTATGAGTGAATGATTCATGCTGAAACTATGATCTTTTTCTTAACTTAATATCTTCACTTGTGCTTTGATATTCTTAGCTAAAACACATGCCTACTACTTTGAGTACTTAGTCCTTACTAGCATTAGCTATATCTTGTGTGTCTATACTTCTCTGTTGGTTAGTCTTTTAGATGTACATTGATTTGGTTGCATTGTGTATTGTATCTCTTCAGCTTTGACTATACAATGTATTATCTCCTTTCTGTATTACTATTTGATTTATATAAGCATGTACTAGATTGAAATAACATGATGGAAGGATGTAAATTTTTTATTTTACATGGAGAAGCACTATCAAATTTTTCTCAGATTCTTTTTTCCATTATGTTCCAGCTGTAAATTCTCTTATTCCAGTTGCTAGAAATTATAGAACTAAACCTTCACTTCTCTTATCAATTAGTAAAAGCAAATCTTTGTATACTTCAACCTTTAGTTTGAACTGAGATAAATGTACTTTTGTGATTCAAGTTACAGAATGCAACACTTCTTTCTTCTTACTCGTGCATGCACATTTAGATAAACTCATTAGAAAACATTTGGCTTTTTTGCCTCTCTTTTATTCCATAGTTTTTCTCTCTCCTACTTTCTAAGTGAATGATTCATGTATACTACTACAAAATAATGCTTTTATGAGTTATACCTTTGATCTTTGTGTAACTTATACCTCATGATGTTAGGAGATCCACTTACATGAAATTGGATAGTATAGGAATATGAATCAACCATGAGCTCATGATTGACAATATTCCCTTTTGTTGTTTTTAGGTATAGTGCCATTTGCTAAGAAGCGAGGATGAAGATGAAGAAAATATGGAGCTGGAAATGTATCAACCAAAATGAAAGAAACCAAAGGCAATGATGGGTTCTTTCATACTCCTTTACTTAATTTTTCATGCATATGTACCTCTTACTTCAGTAGTTTTAATTTACTTGTACGTTACATCACACGACTTGTGTGGGAACATTTGAAATCCCTTATGAATAAAACATTGAATTCTAAAACTGAGTTGTGTATTTCTTTCTACATTTAATATTTGTATATAGATTGTATAATGAATTAAACAACTCAATAACATAATTGAATGTATTTAATCATGAAGGAAAGAACTTTAAAATATCTGTAACATTAGAAATGAACTTTGACTGCTGAAATCTACAACTATGATTGTTGTTCAAAAACTCAACACTTCACCTATTTTGTATTTTCAGTCTTTATCAAGATTTCACATCTGTCCTTCAGGGCTTTGTGTTCTTTTGCTAAAGACAATAATGAAATTATAGACTATGTTATCTATTACATTTTGTAACAGCACATATAGCTACAAATTACATGTATTCCTTGATTAATCTAGCAGAAAAAATATTGAACTGAAAGAATCTTCTCTAGCTTAGGGTCACTTCACTATTGCCATCCATCATAAAAAAGTTTTAAATTTCCTATTTTTGCACAAATGCAAAAAATATTCAACATTTCTTGCGATCCTACAGGAAAAGCATCTTGCTAGCTTAAAGACATGTGCCTTTATCCTTTCCATTGGGCAAGGATTCTAAAGCATGTAATCAAAATCTACCTTCCTAAAGGTCCAATCCTTCCAAAATGAACTAAAATTGGGAAGGATCCGGTAAACTAGATCATTTGCATGAATGCACTTTTATTGAATTGAAAAACATACAATGTGCATGAAGCACTTATTGAAAGGGAAATCCTACTCTAACTAAAAACTGTAGGATTTTCAATAACAATGTTTGAGAAACATACCATTCACACAAATGCAAAGTTCCTCTACATTCGGCCTTGAAAGCTAAAAAGCATTGTGTTCTTTGTAGGATAAAATCATATAAGGACCTCTCTAGAGTGTGTCAAATTTTGAGTGGTTTCCTGGCTTTGCAAGATCAGAATCCCATTTCAACAAAATGTCTCCTTCATTGAAGGTTCTAGACTTATCCTTCTTATCAAAATTTTTCTTCATCTATTTTTGATTCTTTTCCATGTTCATATGAGATTGATCTCCCAACACTTGTAATTCCATCAATTTTACATAATGAATCTGCAATTGTTCATTCTCAATTAGCTCCATCTAATGTAGCAAATCTAATGCAGGTAACTCAACTGAAATATGAATTCTTGCTTCTCTTCCATAAATAAGATTGTATGGTGAATTGCCAACTTGTCTTTTAGGAGTCACTCTATCAGCCCAAAGTGTTGAATTAAACATTAGATGCCAAGCTCTCTGGTTATCTTTGAGTGTTCTATTGATGATCCTTATAAGATTCTTGTTAGGACTTTCAACTAACCCATTACCTTGTGGGTAATAATTAGATGATGCACTTAAATAAATTTTGTGTTTGATAGAAACATATGTTACCTTTTCACCAAGAAATGCTAAGGCATTATATAAAATGATAGTTGGTGGAACATTGAATCTGCAAACTATACCTTCATAAACGGATAGTGTCAAATTTTTTTTAGCATCTTTCAAAGCTATTGCTTCAGTCCAACATGTAAAATTATCTGTGGCTATCAAAATCCAGTTGTGTCCTTGTGATGAAGGTGGATTTATCATGCCAATAAAATCAAAACCCCACTGCATGAAACGCTGATCCACTGAAATAGGTTGGAGGGACAATGAAGCTAAACATTCTTTTCCAACAAAGAAAGCACATTTCTTATACTTTTTGATCTATTCAAAATAGTCTTTAAATATGTTGGGTCAATAGTAACCATCTTTCATAATTTTTAAGGCTGTGGTATGTGCTTCAAAATGACACCTTGCAAGTCCTTCATGGAATTCAGATAATAATTTTTGAATTCTATCATAATCAACACATCACAACAAAATTTCATTTATATCATTTTTGAATAACATGCCATCAATAAAAACATAAGGTACAACTTGTAACCTGAAATATCTTCATTTGTTCTTGTCCATACCTTCCACATAAGTGACATGATGTAGATAGTTAACTAAATCAATCATCCATCTTGATTCATGAAATTCTTGAAAAAGATCAGGTTGCTGATTTTCTGGTTGCACCATGCAATCTGGTTGCTGATACGTAAATTCAACATGTTATTCTAGATCTTTTGATTCTGCATCCTACTTTTTTTCCATATCGGCAATTAGGTGTTCTCATAAACCTTTTCCTAGAAGTGTTTTCACAACACCGATATCAACGTCGTATTCCATAACCTTTGTTATCCAACATGCTCTCTTCTCATTCAATTCTTTATTTAAAAAGAAAGCTTTTACAATTGGATGAGAAACAAGAACATGTATATTATTGTTTGAAAGCATATATTTAAAACTCCTTAGTCCTCTGACTACTTAAAGTACTTGTTTTTCAAGAAACATGTACCTTGGTTTGTATTCATGTAAACTTTTTCTAAAGAAAGCAATTGGTTACTCAATATTTTCATCATTAACCTCAGTTAATATAGCTGAAATTGTTTCAGCTCCTGCAAGTGCATATATTGTAAAATCTTTATCAAAATTTGGATTTGCAAGAGTAGGAGCTTGAGAAATTGCTTTAATTGCTTCAAACCCTTCTCCCCCTTTACTGGTCCAAGACAAATTCTTCTCTTTCTTCAACATAGTTGTTAATGGTTTAACCAATGCTGCAAAATCTGGAACAAATCTTTTAACAAAGTTGATTTTCCCACAAAGCTCTGTAATGCCTTTTTGTGATGAGATAATGATAGTTGTGATATGGTTTTAGTTCTAAAAGGGTCATTTGCTAAACCTTGTTTAGAAACAATATGACTGAGAAATTTACCTTTATGTACCGAAAAGATAGACTTTTTGGGATTCAATGATATTCTAAACTGTCTGCATAATTGAAAAATATGCCTTAAATATATTAGATGTTCATCAAATTTTTTGAAAATATGGTAACATCATCCAAATAAACCAGTATGCATTTATGTAATAAGCTATGAAAATCCATGTCCATTGCACATTGAAACGTTGCACTAGCATTTGAAAGGCCAAAAGGCATTCTTTTGTAAGCATAAGTACCCCACTTGGTGGTCAAAGTTTATTTGTACCTATCTTCTTCTCAGACTAGAACTTGATTGTATCCACTATAACCATCCATAAGATGTCTATCAGAACCAGAAACCATTCTCAAAGTATGATCCATATAGGGCAATGGGTAATGATCTTTTAGTGAGGCTTTATTAAGATCTCTAAAATCCACACATAATCTGATTTCTCCATTATTTTTCCCAACCAGAACAAGATTGGCTACCCAACTTGAATGCTTAACTAGAAAGATAACACCTAATTCGATCAGCTTAGATAAATATTTTCTCATTAAAGGTTATATCTCGGGATTTATAAGCCTTTGTTTTTGCCTAACTAGTTTTGAATTTGGTTGTAATTCAATGGTATATTGTGTCAGACTTGGATCAAAACTTTTTAGATCTTGGTATTTCCAAGAAAAAACATCCTTAAATTCCTTACAAATATTAATAAAGGAACATTTCTCATCTAAGGAACATACGTCTCCAAGAAACAATTTTTTTCCATCATCAACTAAGATCTCTTCATAATTGTCTTCATGTGTTGAAATCTTTGTTTTTTATTTCCTTAACTGATCATCATTGCTGAAGATGTCTTCCAATGTGAATAAACCTTGAGGTAATTTATTGGTCTTCAATTGAACAACCTGGTCAGCATATAAGTGTTGCAATTTCTCTTGATTTACTATAGAAAATTCAGCTTCTAGCTGTAAAAACCTGCAATTTTTTTCATCATTTTCAAAAACTTGCCAATTCAAATCATTATCAGGTATAGAAGGTGCCTAAGAATCATCTTTAGATGAGGCTAAATATCATTGTTTTTAATTTGTTCTAGCACTTCAAAACTAGCACCAATTGTTGCAAGTCTATCTACATGCTTGTTTTCTATTCTTGGAACGGACTGGATATTAATAACATTGAAATATTCCACTAACAGTGAAACTCTATGTATATAATACTTAATTAATGGATTCTTAAAAACATTGGAATTTCCTACTTGATTGATAACTAACTCATAATCACCAAAAATCAGTAACATGCTAATACCTCTCTTTCTGGCCCAAAATAAGCCATGAATTAATGCTTTATATTCAAGTATATTGCAAGTACATGAAAATTGGAGACTCAGAGATAAGAAACACCTTTCATTCTTGGGAGAAGTGAGCATCAAACCTACTCATTTTCCTTTCTTGTTCTTAGCTCCATCAAAATGAAGCTTCCAAATCCCTTCTGCTGCATTTTCTTTTTTGGACAACAAGGGAATTGGTGTGTATTCATCATGTAGGCAATACACACTGAATATATGTTCTTCAAATTCTTTGAAAGGATCATGAACATGTTCTTCATGTATATTTTCATCCATTAATAGATTAGAAACACCATCTAGTGTTGAAACATGAGTTGTATTATCGAAGTCAGACTGGTCTAAGGCTACATAATTAGCCAATGCATTAGAAGTATGAGGCTTGATATGAAATTTGACCAATGGTTTAGAATTGATAGTAACTTTGGTCTCATAACATGAAGTGAAGAATAAAAAGGACCAATATTAAGAGAGATAACCTCCTATTTTTGATGTGAAATCTCTAGATAAACATATAGCAAAGTGAGGAGGTAAATCTACAACAATAACATCTTACAAAATGGAAACGTTTGGAAAAACATGTAATGTTAGCTCCAATTTTTTGATGACACCAACTGTATTAGTTGGAGTTCCATCAAGCTATATCACACTCTTTTATGTAGGTTCATACTACGAACCCAATTTTTTTGCAATTGCTTTTGGCATAACTGTGCTACTTGCACCACTATCAACCATGCAATAAGATGTTTTCCAATAATTAGAGAAAAATAAAATGGTGGTGGTTTCTTGATATCATGAGTGTGTAAGAACTTTTGAATCATCCATTTAACTTCTTTAATATGGTCATGTTCCATTTTCCCAAGGACCATGGTTGTTTATTGAACTTCCTTTTCTGCTATTTTTGAAGAAATTTGTAGCTTAGCAAGTTCATGAGAAAGCAGCTCCTATTGTCCTCGAATACTTAGGGCATCCCACATTGAGATATTAATGTTATGATTTTTCATTATATCTTCAATGTTAAAAGAAACTACTGTTTTAGTGTAGTCTTTAACAAAGACTGACTTTGCTTCTGCATCGTTTGAGATCTGAGGTATGAAAATTCTTCTTGGATCTTATTGTAATGAATTTGATTGGTCCTTTTGGATTGGAAAACTTGTTGTTTTATGAGGAAAAAAAGGAGTATTGGCTATCTTCTGACATGCAGTTGCTATTTTATCAGTGATTGTGGGAAGAAGAGGCCTATTTTGGTATTTTACTCTCTCATGGGCCTTTTCCTGAGTTCTAGTCGTATCTGTAATAAAATAATCTTCACTAAAATTGACCAAGTTCTGTTCAAGTGTTTTTTGAACATGAGTTTCTTGTTGCCCACCCTCCATTTGAGGCATGAACAATGTCTCAGTTTGACATTGTGCAACAAGGATTATATTCATGAAATCATTTGGGAAACTTGCAGCTGAATGAGGTTGATTATAAGGTTGACACTATTCTTCTGTAGCCATATTAACTAGGACTAAAGTGTTATATGTACTAGGAGCCTTTGGGTTAAACTGCCTTTACTGATATGGTTTTCTATAATTCTTATTTTGTCAATAAGGTTACCTATTTTGCTAGTTTTGCTGATAAGGAGCGTGATAAGGCCTACTAGGTAATGCAAGTCTATTTTCAATCAAAGTTAGCTTGTTTCCCATTGTCTACAAAGATTTCAACACATCATCTGATGGGGCTACAATACCAGGTTCTATAATGGTGAGAGGTTATGGGATGGGTTCCGAGTTTGCTAAAAAAGACATTGAGGGAATTGGTGCTAACTTTTCGACTTTAATAATATTGTTTTTAGCTTTTATAGCAATATCATAAGCTTTCGAGAGAGTGTCACCTCCTATGGACTGAATCATATTTGAAATATCACTGTTTAAGGCTTTTAATTAGTATAGAAAAGCATGGTAAACTTGAGGCTTGACACTTGATGGAATTATTTCCCAAGTTCTAACAAAATGGATATTAAAACTAGCCATAAATTCATGAGGGGATATTTTAATTGTAGACAACTGTTCTATGAGAGATAAATGATCTGAGTTATCTTGAAATTATTTCAACAATTTAGCACCTATAATCTCTAAATTTCTATACCATTGCAAGGATTTCCTTTTAAAGGATGCAACTAGAAGTCTCAAGGCTACTTCTTCATGTGTTATATTATGGACTGCACATACAGCTGCAACATATTTGATATGTTCAGTAGGTGTAGCCTGATTTTCTCCAGTAAACATAGGCAAAATTTTTGTGGAAGCATTTGGGATAGCATGATAGATTGGAATTACTAATGGGATGTCATTAGTAAATGTCACAAAACTCCTAGGTGGTTGAATAGCCATTGGGAAAACTAGTATCTGAACAAAGAAATTGATATGTGGTGAAGGAGGATTAGGAGGAGGGTTGTTAAAAAAAGGCCTATTATAAGGTAGGGTGTTACCAACTCTTCTTCTTGTAGAATTCAAAGGTAAAGAAATAAAATCAAAAGGAATTCATCTTACAGATGATCTTGAAGTCATTTTAGGCATGGAAAATGCTGCAAAATTGGTTTGAAATCAGTCTTACGAAGTCAAAAAATAAATCATTAAATATTTAGAATAAATTGTTACAACTTGTTGTCCTAAAAGTAACCTTTCTTGCTATGAATCTACTTTAAATTGGTGTAAGCTTCTCTCAAATTTCATTCATTGTCCCAACGAGCATGCCAAAAACTTTTATCTCTTGAAAGTGCACCCTGTAGAGAGATGGCTACAGGTGTTATAATCTTGCTCTAGATCTATCTCCTTCATAGATACAATGGAAACACCTCAGGTATGTGGGTATACATATTGTTGAGGTGAGTCTATTGTATCAAGGATGGTTCCTTCTTGATATATCCTAAACTAATTTTTTGTGGTTTTGAGGGAAATAAGATGACTATAAAAATAAATTCAAACTGGGGTGATACACCAAAATTGTTGAGGTCTTTGACTAAGTACATGCACAAATATCTGAGAATGAATTCTAAATGCACAAACCAATAGTTTTCAGCAGAATATTAAGGCAAACACTTAATGTTTTGAGGGAAAATTCACAACAATATTGTTACAATACACATGCACACTAATATTGCAATTTATTGGAAAGGAAAAATATAATTCTCATTTAAAGGGAAATAAGTGGCAATAATATGCTTCAGCACTCCTATGTTCAAGTAGTCTTCCCCTTGTGCTTTGCTAGTGCACACCATATATAGCAAAATTATCCATCCCACCCATCCTAAAAATATACTATAAGTTGTACTCACCCATGCTCCTTATTTCTATCCTTTATCATGAATAAATAAAGGAATAAAAATATGTATGCTAATACAATGAGGCATTAATAACCTTGGTTACAGAAATACGACTCAGTCAAACTGCAGTTTACTATTCTATTTTTAATAAAGTTGGGTGAATAATTCTGCTAATTATAATTTTTTCTTGATGAGCATGTCTTCTCCAATGCATGCAATATTTGTATTCTTGTGCTTGATGTGACATCTATAAATTTAATACACTTTCAATTTCAAAAATAACATTTTAGGTTTCCTCTTGGATGCACATGCAAAAAATAATTTCCTTGTGTGAGTAAAAATAATTCTTTTATTTGTAATACTTTAGAAAAATATTCACCCAATGTGTGGGGACCACCTACAGGCTCTTATGTTGACATCTGTGCACATGCTCAACTATTTATGATTAATAATATTCCAAGAAAAATGATGCTTATCCCATAGAAAAATGTTCAAACCTTGTGGGGACCACCTCTGTTGTATACATGTTTTATTGAGGAATATACATACTTAGCAAAAGGTGATTTTTGCAAATACTAATGTAATAGCTCACTTTGTGTGGTATATTCCTCCATGATGTGGTCCTCCTTTAGCAAGGTTGAAGGTATCCTTAGTCTCCTTTTGACTTGGGCATATATGTGTATTGTTTTATCTAACCCCCTTTTGAATAATCATAAAACACATGCAATGTGTTTACCTTTTGAAATTACTGGCATGCTTGTTTATTCATAACATATTGTTTGATTAATCACATTATACATCATAGTCTTGGGCTCTTTTGGAAGGTAATCATTTAGTTTGAAAATTTTTCCCTCCCCACGAGGCTTCAACCCTTTGTCATTATCGGTGGAAATTTGAACCATGGTTGTGAAAGGGTTTTACATTGTGAAGACACACTAGCATTTTGTTGTCCCTGGTTGAGTTTTGGTGGGCATGCTTGATCATTGATTTGGTACATTACAGTCTCCGTGCTGTTAGATCTGTACCTTTTTCTGACTGTGGTAAACATGGAGTTTGCATTGATTTCGGGATCAATCCTCAGCCTTTGATCTTCTTACTATTACATCTCATCCATCGATTCTTAATCTTTTAGGTTTATGATGTGTTATATGGACCTTTGGTAAGCCTTTTGTTGGCATTGGAGTTGATGATTTGATTTGGAATGTTGATCTTTGTACTCTCTGATATGATCTGTTGATCCTTAACTCATTGATAGAGTTAGGTTTTCATTGTGGTTAATATTTTTGAGTAAACATGAACTCAACCCTAATCATTTCACTTGGCATTTGGTCTCTTGGTAAAGCCCTGGCATATTTTTTACGTGCCCTCCATTTTTGATTATCCGAAAGCTTGATTCCTCTATGAATATGTCATATGAGGCTTTGAATTTTGAGATTTTCCTTCAGTTAGGTTCTTGGTTTAACTGTATTTTTTCTAAACTGAGGAGGTTTAGCGTTTTGAAGCTCTGTGAAATCATGATTTGTGATCTTCGAGCATCTAAGAGATAACGACCACCATTTTTTGTATTGTTTGAGCTTTGATCCATTCTTTGTAAAATGAATTGTGCAAGTTCTGGGTATGGATACTTGTATTCAAAGCTGATTGTAGCTCAGTTGAATCTTTCTTATAGACTCTTTTTTTGTTGATATGGAGGCACACTTTGATTTTTTGGGTAAGTGTTTATGAGCTTGCTGCCTTGGAAATTTACTTTGAAGCTCTAATTTAGATGCGTCAAGCTCGTGTTATCTTCTGTCTGCTAGAATAAATTTGTTTCTATATTTTTTTAGCTTTTGGTCCTTGACTTTGAAGTTTTCTTTCTAGGTTTGCATCTCTTCATGAGTCTAACCTTGAACCTGTTGTGGTGTATGTAAAACTAAGTCATTATTTTTAAAATTGCTTGCTTCTATTGGCTCCTGTATGGCCGTCATTGTTGTGGATTTTAAGGTTCTGAGTGAACTATTTATAAGATGGCCACCATTGTTAAAACCTTCTAGCTCGCTTTGAGGATTTTGTGCATTCATACTTCATTACTCTTTGGTACTCTAGTGTGGTTGTTCCCTCTGTAGACAATAATGGTTCAAATTTTATGAAATATCTATTTTGCACTTCGTTCTCATTGAGAAAGGGCTATATGGGATATTTTCTGGCCACCGTGAAAGAAAAAGGTAAGGTTCATGTTTGACAACTGTAAATAATGCTTCCATTATTGAGTTTTTGAGATTTGTTATCATGTTTTGCTTGATTCTGAAACCATTGTGGTTTTCTTGTCATTTTCTACTATGTGACACCATTATGAGCTTACAAACCATTTTGGGTCTTTGTTCTTGACTGACTCCCTCCATGGTTTCGTCATTTCGAATACAACTTGGTGAGTTTCACTCCATCTTGAATATCTGTGAAAAAATCTTAGTAGATCTATAACGTCCATGGAGAAAATGAGCTATTCCCTTATCTTTATCCATATATTTTGTACTGTGGCTCAAAATAATAAAACATCGTTCTCTTCAATGGGTACTTGAAATATTTTTCCCTTTTGTTTCCTTAACACTCGAACATGGAGATTTTTCTTGAAAATGGAAATAGAAGATAAATTTTGATGGGTATCTATGTTTTCTCATTTCTTGACATTCTTTGTTTGAAAATGAGGAATTTTGACACTCTTGTGTTGATCTGTGTGAAGGGTTTTGAATGTATTCTTTAGATTCTTCATTATGCATAAGTATTACAAAACATTCTATAACTCCTTGATGGTTTCTTCACACTTGCATCTTGTACTGTGAATGTGATTTCAACCTTTGTGTAACACTTATTATCCCTAATATATTGTTTCTGAGAAGGGATATTGTACAACGTGCTTACTTAATCATTCATTTTTTGATATCTTTAGATTCTGTAAACTTTTCTTAAGAATGTTGTAGATGTCCTTAAGGAGTATAAATAATTGATGTCTTTCTTGTTCTTGTTCTGAAACAGAAACATCCTAAAAAATTTCCTTACTCTTGTGGAAGTGTGTAAAATTCTTTCATTTTCATGAATCTAATGATCTTCAGTATTTTCTTTTCTTTTTTATGTCCTAATTGCTTGATGGTTTAAATACTTGGAGAAATGATACACTATTATCCATAACTACACCATGAATTTGCTTACTCCTTAAGTCTTGATGGTTTTGCATATCTTCAAATGATATTTTATTTTATAGCTCCATGTTGTCTTCTTAAACAATGTAACAGCTTTGAAGCTACAAATGTTCCTTTTTCTATTTCAATGATAGCTTCTTCAGCATTGTAACTTCTATACTTGATGATTTTTCAACTTAAATAAGTTACTTTTTCAAAAATTTCAAAACTATACTTATCCATTTAAAATTTGAAGCTAATCTGGAATGATTTTTACTCTTAAGTTGTGTTTCTTCTTCCTTCAAAGATGATGCTAATCTGTGAACTATCTTCTTGAATACTTGTAGATTTTGATTCTATCTACACTTTTTCATCTTGCAAGCTATTCTAAGTTTCTTGACTAAAATGAATAAGAGGTTTTGCTTAATGATTTCCTTTCATTTAAGAAACTATACCTATGGCCACATGAATTTTTGTTGCATATGTTGTCTCTCAAAAATTTTAAAAGTAGACATTGTGAACACTTTTTTTTCTTTATTGTGCTTCTTTTCCATAACAACAAACTGTAAAAAATGCTTGTATCTCTTCTGTTGCAATATGTACATGTGTATCTCATAACTAATTAGAAACTTAAGACTTTTGGTCTCTCTTATATACCATATCTCTGCTTTTCCGTCTTTTCTGACTGAATGAGTCATGCTGAAACTATGATTTTTTTTTTTAAATTTAATATTTTGACTTGTGCTCTGAGATTCTTAGCTGAAACACATGCCTACTACATTTATTACTTACTCCTTACTTGTAGTAGTTGTATCTTGTGTGTCCATACTTCTCTTTTAGTTGGTTTTGTAGATGTACATTGAGCTGGTTGCATTGTGTACTATATTCTCTTCATCTTTGACTATACAATGTATTATCTCCTTTCTATATTACTATTTTATTTATATAAGCATGTACTATCTTGAAATAATGTGATGGAAAGATGTAAAATTTCTATTTTAGATTGCGAAGCCCTGTCAAAATTTTCTCAGATTTTTTTTTTCCATTCTGTTTTAGCTGTAACTTCTCTTATTCCAATTCCTAGAAATTGCAGCACTAATCTTGCATTTCTTTTATCATTTAGTACAAGCATATCTTTTTATACTTCAGCCTTTAGGTGGAACTGAGAAAAATGTACTTTTCTGATTCAAGTTATAATATGCAACACTTCTTTCTTCTTACTCATACCTGCACATTTAGATAAACTAGTTAGAAAAAATTAGACTTTTTGGCCTCTCTTTTATTCCATAGTTTTTCTCTCTCCTACTTTCTGAGTGAATGAGTCATGTATGCTGATAAAAAATAGTGATTTTATCAATTACACCTTTGATCTTCATGTAATGTATACATCTTGATGCTAGGGGATCCACTTACAGGAAATTATATAGTATAGGAATATGAATCAATCCTCAGCTCGTTATTGACAATCTTCCCTTTTGTTGTTTTTAGGTACAGTGCCATTTTCTAGGAAGCAAGGATGAAGATGGAGCAAAGATGGAGCTGGAAATGCATCAGCCAAAACCAAATAAACCCAAGGCAATGATGGGTTCTTTTGTACTCCTTTACTTTCTTTTTCATGCATATGTACATCTTACTTCAGTAGTTGTAATTTACTTTTGAGTTACATCCCACGGCTTGTGTGGGAACATTTGAAATTCCTTATGAATAAATTATTGAATTCTAAAACTAAGTTGTGTATTTCTTTCTACATTTCAACTTTGTATATGGATTGTATAATGAATTAAACAACTCAATAACATAATTGAATGTATTTAATCATGAAGGAAAGAAATTTAAAATACCTGTAAGTTTAGCAATGAAATTTGACTGCTGCAATTTGCAACCATGATTGTTGTTCCAAAACTTAACACTTGACTTATTCTGTATTTTCAGTCTTCATCAAGATTTCACATCTGTCCTTCGGGGCTTTGTGTTCTTTTGCTGAATACAATCATTAAATTGTAGACTATGTGATCTGTTACATTTTGTAATAGCACACATAGCTACAAATTATATGTATTCCTTAATTGATCTAGTAGAACAAATATTGAACTGAAAGAATTTCCCCTATCTTAGGGTCACTTCACTAATGCCATCCATCGCAATGAATATTCGAGTTTCCCATTTTTGCACAAGTGTAAAAATTGTCAACATAACTCAAGCTTTTTCAAATGAAATTAAGTTAATAACCGGGATTTTTAGCTCTCACCGACTTTTCTATGGTATATATGTTTTATCGTATGTCGAATATTGATTATTTGGGTTGTTGGCCATTTATAAGATCACTACGTGATCATCATTATGTTTGAATATCAATGTTGTTACTTTTAATCTCTGGAGTAAAATTTGATGTCGGAAAGTATATGGAAGACGATAATTAAATTTTGTTTTTAATATTTTTTTTGAAATCCTTGCATTGTGTCATTTATTAGGCCACTCAGCATTAGATGTGACATATTATAAGTTTGTAACATGTCTATACAAGGTGTTGATTTATTAGAATGCATGACATATGGGCATGGGTAAATACATTAAGTTTTTATTTAAATACATAGAGGTTAAATGGATTTTATTAATTTAGAATATTGATCCACTTGACAAGAGTGGATGGCATGTATTAATGTTTTTCTTGGGCTTACGTGGTGTGGTAGTGTGTGACATTGGTGACTTGGGAAAATAATTTTGCGAACAAATACAAAGCATGATTGATTAATGTGAAATGGGCAGTGTTGCATGGCATAAGGAAATAAAATTGAGGGATTTTGGTTTTTAATGTTGAATTGATTATTGGTCGGCTCCTCGGGAACAATTAGATTCCCTAAGAATCCAACCCTAAACATTGTCACATTCTCTCTCTCTTTGATCATTATTTTGTTTGGTTTGAGCTATTTTTGGGTGTTTTGAAGGAAGTGGAATTTATCTCCACTGTATATGTTTTGCAGCCATGAATCTAAATTTTTAAATGGATATAGAGGAACTCTATTTCAAAAAGAATTTTTTTGATGAATGCATTCTAGTTTTTTATTTTTGCAGAAGATTGCAGGAGAAAGAAAGCTAAGTTGAGAAAAAAATGTGGACATTGTAGGCATGAGATTCTCTCTAATACTCTAAATTATAATATTACATTCTATTAATAGAAATTTTGGGTGTTTTGTGTGTTTGGTTTTTATGGTAGAATATTTTTATTGGTTTATACCCATCTATTGGATTGCATGTTGAACTTTTTAATAGACTTATTAGTTTTAGTTGTATATTAATTTTTGGGTTCACATATTTTTATGAGTGGAATGAGTTTATGAGTTTTGAATATATTATACCTTCTGGGATTATGTTTTTCCTATGAAGGGAATGAGTATGAGCTCCCATGTTGGGACTACATTTTTATTAGCTGAAACTATGCGTTTTTTGGTAGTAACTTGGAAATACCCATAATGGGTTTGCATGCTATAATTTTATTATGACATTGTGTATGTATTTTATGAATTAAGCATTTATTAACATCTTTAGTTGACATAATATTACAATTAACATCCATTGATTTAAGGTGGAATGCATGAAGTTATTGTTTTTGAATTCATTTTTTTATGAGCATATGTCTCCCAATAATTAGGTAAGCGTAAATGAGAATGTAAGAGGGTATTTTGTTATCTGTCCTCTTTTTAGTTATTGCAAATTTCCGTGCTCATTAATGAATAAGGAGGTAAAATCACTCACTATGGCAAACATCCAAATTTGAAGGCTCAAAATTGTAATTTTCCATGCACAATATAAAATTCCTATTAAGGTTTCATGCATTTTGCAATAATGATATTCCTCATGGAACATAGCTCCTAAGTAGTGCATCCAATCTCTTCATCAATATACACGTGCTCATAAGAAGGAAATAGCTACAATAAGAATGAAATAAATCTAGGTATGTTTCTCAAGCTTCCAAAAACTCATCAAAGATAGAACAAATCAAGTATGTTTAAAGGATTCAAGTTACAAAAATGCAATTCTCATATTTACAAGATGCGCATTCTCCAAGGAGTGTTCAAACATATAACGATCAAAACTGAATAGTACAAGTAGAGATTTTTAATATGCAGTTATATTAGTCACAAGACCTCATTAAAGAATAAGATCTAAAATAGTGCATGAATGAAATTCCCATCTCTAATAAAATTAGAGGTTTCTCAAAATCTAGGAACAATCTTATTTTTATAAGAAATAAGATTACTATCACCCAAGTAGTGGAGATGAAGTTGAATTTTAGAGAATTGTTTCAGTTTTAGTGATATTTCACCTTCCTTGATCAAATATGACTCACAAAATGTGCCTCCAACAATGTTATAAAGGCTTAAGATCAACACAAGTAGGCAAGGAAAATTATACAATATACAGAGAGAACGTTTTATCAATAGATTCAAATATTATAAAGAACTATCTTTCTCAGAAAAAAGTTACAATTTTTTCATAATAATGTAGAAAAAATGAATAGCACATAATGAATGAGAGAATATCTTCATCTATGCATTATACAATGATAACCTACAGATCTATTTTGCAATTTGGGAAGCTATTCGAGCAAGAAGAATCTAATCTAGCCTAATCTAACCTTTACAAGTGCACAAGAAGAAATAGAGAGGGTGAAATAGCCTACACTAAGTGGCAATACACCAGAAAAGGAAGTGTTTCAATCACTGACCCAACTACTTGAAGTGAAGAGAGGTGAGTAGAGGAGAGGGTAGACAGAATGCACCACGAACTAGAGCTATATTTCACACAGAACACCACTTCAAAACCCATTAAACACAACTCCTAGAACCTATAACAAACATTAGAGTATACAAAGTATACTCTACAAAAATGAGAGGTAAGAAGAGACAACAAAATAAGCCAAGGATGGACAGATGCATCACGAAACAAATTCTATTGCTCCAAAATGTTACACTTTACATCATCAGTGGGAAAGAGGAAAGAAAATGCCATTACAAAACCATGGGAGGAGACTTAGACTCTGCATTCTACCATAGGGAAGAAAGAGAGAGGGGAGTAGAGGAGAAGCAATGAAAAACCATTTGAATATGCCCCTCCTTTACAATATATAGGAAGAATAAGAGAGATAGGAGCGAAGAATGAGAGAGAGGAGGGAAAAATTTGAATCCTTCTTCAACCACCTTGAGATATTCATTAAATCCTGTTCTAAAAGCTCAAATACCATCAATCAATGCCCCTCTCAAATCTACCAAAAATCTATCATGTCTGCATTGATTACTTGTTCGGCACGTTGAAGGAGGAGAAATGGTGGATTAGATAAAATATAATATGGTAGTTGAAGAAATCAGATTATGTATTAATGGCTTGGAAGAGGTTTTCCCATTTTTCACTAACTGAATCCTATTAAGAATAATATTTTATGTTTCCATTGTATATAGGGTGTCAAGAAGTTTCCAAAAAGTCTTCTCCCTCCCAAATATGAGTTTCCAGTCAAAAGATATGGCCATATGAATATTAGGGTCATGGGGGCATAATATTTGAAAAAGTCTATCTGTACCGGGTCCACGTGGCAGTGTCACGCACCTTGAAGATTTGGCCACTACCTTTCACTTCTAAAATTGCACCAGATTAACATGTGGTGGCTTCTGCAAGCTCTTTGGGCTTCTTTGTATTTTTATTGAGTTTCTTTGCTTGGCGGGGCCAAAAGTTTTACCCTGGACACTTGGAGGCTTGATGTTTATTTGGAAACCCACTCGAAATTTTACTTTTGAAGTAGCGTCGTGTTGACACATGGCTCCTTCCACTGGCTTGCCTCTACTTTTACTATTCAACCCCTGACTCTGTCCCTTTCTTTGGACTTGGGACACGTGGTGAGATTTCACTCATTTGGGGACTACCTCCAGAATTTCCTATTGAAATTACACCATTGAGACAAATGGAGGCTTCCGCTAGTTCTCTATACTTAGTTGTTTTGGGCCTTCTTTGTTCCACTCTTTTACATTTTGACTACATGGCGAGACCACGCTCATTGGGGTCCCCACTCTTTGGATTTATCTTTGAAGTAGTTCCGTTTGGACACTTGGAACCTTCCACTGAGTCAAAGACTTTTCAATGGGCGGTGTGACTTTTGGGGTTCTAGACATGTGGAGGCTTGACACTTGTTTAGGTCTCCAACTTGGGATTTAATCTTTGGAGGTATGTCATTTGGATACTTGGAATCTTACACTACCTCCTCAATACTTACTCGTTTCTGGTGCTCGTTCTGAATCATTTACAGAGCCTGAAGAATTCAAACCTTCTCTGTTTCTTTTCCTTTGAGCCTTTTGTTTCTTTGACACTGTTTTCTTCTTCCCTGACCCTGATATTCCATTGTAGAGCCCACTTGAAACCTGTTTTTTGGATTTGAAATGTGGGCTCGTACGACGGAACCGTTTATTGGATTTCTTTTTGCATGGGGTCGTTGGTGATCCAATTTTTTCTGGGGGTGAAAATTGAGATAACATGTCCTTTATTCAATGTGTTAACCGCTATGTCATCCTTGATGACATCCTCTACAAATGTGGCTTTGATGGTATTTTTCTTTATTGCCTTATATATCATGAATCCACTCACTCTATTCAAGAGGTCCAGGATGGCATATGTGGATGAAATTTTAGTTGTTTGGAAGTTACCAAACGTGTCCTTCACATGGTTTAGTATTGGCCCTCGCTCAATCAATATTGTTGTGAATATATAAAAAATTTATTAGATGCTAAAAACATTCTAATCTAATCCACATTCCTAGCTATTCATTACAACCAGCTCAGGATCTTTGGCCCTTTTCACAATGGGGGACTGATCTCATCGGTCTCATCAATTCACGTTCTTCTTAATGCCATCATTCTATCATCATTACTACTCAATATTTCACAAAGTGGGTGACAGATATTCCACTCACATCAACTAAAACTAATCAAATGGTTAATTTCATTGATCAACACATTATTTTCCACTTCAAAATCCCCCATAAAATCATCATGGATAATGGAAAGTCCTTAAAAAATAAAAACCTAAAGAATTTTTGTGACTCCTTCAATATCAAGCTTAGATTCTCTTCTCCATATTATTCTACAGTTAAGGATCATGCCGAAGCCGCTAACAAAAATCTTCAAAAAATTCTTGCCAAGAATTTTGATAAATCAAATCATGATTTACACTTTCATATTCTATTCACTCTTTGGGATTATCAGACTAGCATCCACAATTCCACAAGTACTACTCCTTTCTATCTCATCTATGGCCCTTTGGCCATTATTCCTCTTAAAGTTCAAATTCCTTCTTTGCATGTTTCTCTTCGCGACTTCATATTTGATGAATATTATCAACAAGAGAATTTAGCACAAATCGAGTTGTTAGATGAGCATCATCTTCTCGCTCTGAAACATCATCATGTTTATCAACATTACATCAAATGTGCATATACTAAACATCTTAAAGAACACAACATTAACATAGGTGACCTCGTCCTTAAAAAATTGAAAATGTCACTACTCTAGAATTGAGCCAACGTGGAAATTTTTCTCCTTACTAGATTGGACCTTACATTATCATGCATAATTATGGGTCTGGGGCCTATCGTTTTCCTTAACTAGAAGGAAAACTAGAACAAAAACCGCTTAACGTATTGCACTTGCAGCCATTTTATTGTTAGCATTCTTACCAATGAGAACTTAGGTTTTTCTATGATCATCCATCCATCACTATCCATTTCCATCTCTCATCGTAATGATTTGGAATTATGTGGTCTATGGTCACTTTCCTAGTAATGACCTTAAATAAGGGTACCATGGCTCTGCTCCTTATAGATAGGTTCTTCCTTCTTGGTGAGAACTCCATGATAATTACATCCATCAACCTCTTGTTTACATATTGGAATCATGTTAGGGGACAACAAGTGTCACTTGTACATTCATTATGCCCTCTTATGCGGCCTACGTAGCTATTCCCAAATCTTCCCCATGTAAATTCAAAAGTTTGCATGGATTCTCATCAAAGATATAAAAAATAGAATGATCCTTCAAAGGACAATTGGTCATGTCAAAAAAAGAATAGAATAAAGAAAGAAAAATAAAAAATATACACCGATCCCTCCAAGGATGGATATCATGTATATCATCCATGTCATTCCATAAAAGTCATAAAATTATAAAGTAGACCACTCCCTCCAAGAATGACTACTTCCTTGTATCATGAAAGTAAAGGATTCCCGCATTGATAAGCCTTCTATCTCATATGTCAAGAAAAATAAACATCCTAAGAAATCTTCCCACGTCCATCAACTTTATTTTTCGCAAACTTCCCACATTGATCAATTTACTTTTCCCCTACCCAAAGCTAGGGCATATACGTATTGAAATCAACATATGGAGACCTAGTTATCGTATACATGTCACATCTCAACCCACTTTGTTGTGTCGATAATAGGTTTATGAGTTCAATTTCCATATTTTCCCACATGATCCTTGGAATGACTAACTATTTTTGGTTGTCTGTTAACATCTGTTATTCTCTACAAGTTCATTACTTTAAGTGGTTCCCTTCTTTTTTACCTCCCATCTAGTCTGCAACATTGTTTCTTCATGCACTCTTTTCTACAATCACATGTCATTTAAATTTTCTTTTGGGACATCTCCTCGTTAGGTCACATTTTATCTATTTATGGTTATCTCTTTACAAAAAATGTATAATATTTTAAGGAATAACTTGTATTTTTCCTCACATTAACCATTAACATCATCAAACATCACATTCAAAACATTCACACTTAGTTTACAACATCCCATCTCTCATCCCCTCCATAATAATTTAACAAAACACATTTAATACATCTACCAAGTTCACAAATCATGATCATCAACATTAATCATTACTATTCCATTACACCATCCTTTCCAAATTATCTTTTCTTCCACCTTTAAATTTTTTAGTCTCCTTTCTGACATCCTTGTGTTGTTTTGTGCATAATCAATTATCTATCCCTTGAAATATTATGCCCTCTTAAGTCATCATTATTTTTGTGACCTATTCCATCTTATCCTCTGTATTCATTACCTTCTCCTTTGTGGACACTCTTATCTTCCATCTTGGGGTATCTTTGGATTATGTTTTCTTTTGTCCCTATCCAGATGCATTATTATTGATCCTACCCCTCTTCCTGATGTCACGATTATTGTCTTGACCTTTTTCACATTTTTTTGTGCATGATTGATCCTTGCCTTTGACCCATTGGTCCTACTACATGTTTTTTTTATCTAAGTGTATTCCCCATGGTTTCCCTCTATTTTGCAATGATTTTTCCCACTCACCAGTCTATCGAACATTACCTCTATCTCTATTGAGACTATCCTTTATTCCCTACCAAATTGATATCAAAATCACCGCAATATTTTACTTTTTTCAATCCTCATCTAGGATATATGATCCGTTTATTCCCATTTTATCATTCTTCCTCTAATCTATCTCTTTCTACCTTGTGATCGACTTCCTTTATGGCGAAAAATCACAAGTTTGAGGGGGATCACGTAATCAATCATCATTCATTCTTCTCATTTTTACCTCATGACTTTCCCAATGCAAACCACTCATAAAAAAAGGACAAATGTAACACCAATTTTTTGTATCATTCCTTCCCTTCACTTTGCATTCATTCTTGTTCATCTTGGTTTCCCATTTGAATTCCCCTTTCCCTCTTAAATTCAAATCATCCCATTATTTACTATTTACCACCTCTAACCACGCATTATTATTTTTATTAATTAATTATCCCTAATTAATTCTAATCCTCATCTCATTATTTTAATTTCCCTAAATCACTATAAATATCCCTAATCATTATTAATCCCCATCTAATTCATTTCAAATCCCTAAGTCTCTCATTGCTCATCCCTAAATCCATTAATTTACTATCCATAGGCCCTCATTTAATAAATTCACATATCTAAGCCCTTTATTTACTCATTATAATCTCACACCTATCCTCTTATCCTTTCTATGCAACCCTAGCTCATATATATCCATCTAAACCCTAAACCCACTTCATTTGGGCCTCTTTATCTCAAGTTAGGCATCATCCTACCACCGTAATGGATGGCTCCCCACAATTAGTGGTGACCCACCCAGGTCACCATCAAACTTGTAAATATGCCCTTTGCCCCTTCTTTCTCAAGGATGCAACATCATGATTTTCAGGCTATCTTGTGATCTTGTTCTCATTATTGCATACTACTACAACTATATTACACATATTGAAGTATTATTAGATATTTTATACATCTACTTTGTTGAGTTAGGGATTATTTTCTTGCTTTTTCATGTCATTTTCTTGCATTGTCATATTGTTGCATTTTGTTATCACTAACACCCTGTGTAGGCTCATGTATCTTTAGGGACTTTGCCTCACTCCATTTTAGCATTCTGTTTTGTCTACAGGTATCCATTTCAATCATTTAATTTTCATTCATAACATAATTAGTCTTGGTCACTGTTGATTTTGTCCAAGCATCTTTGATCCAACCCATTAAACAGATTCTTTCTGTCATTCATGCCCTCATTAATCTCTATTTCTAGTCATATTTTATCTCTATCACTGAGATCTTCCCTTTCTTACACTCTCTCATTCCATATTTACCATTGACCCATCTCTATTTTCCACACCCACTTACCATCACTTTGTTTAGATTTCTTACATCCCTTCCACTTTTCTAGGTTCAGTCTATTTTGGAGGTTTCTATGTCTAGACTAGATTTTTTTATAGGTAGAGTTCATATCAGATTCATACATGCAAGAGCTCACATTTTTTTTTTAGTGCAGGTGTCCTTCATCAAACCCCAATCATCACTGAATGGCGCATTGTGGCCTTGGGTCACCATCCACCCATGTCTAGTTTGCTTTGTTTTGTCATATTTGATTTAGATCTACTTTTTATCATCTTAGATCTACGTTTCAAATTTCTATTTTAGATATTTCACACTTTTATCAAATCCATTATTGGGTTTTATATTTCATATTATCTACAAGAGGGTTGACATCCATCTAAGAAATTTCACACTTCTTGGAACCAACTTAGTGGTTAAACCCTTAATCCTATCTAATAATTCAATTTTCTTCTAATGTTCTTTATTGTGTAGATCATCCAACTTGTAGAAAGGAGGTCCTCATATTTAACACCCATATTCTCCCATCCCATCTCAAGTTACCATAAACCCTCCATGTTTTGAGTTGTTAGTTGTTTTCATTACTAGGTCTGTAGACACCAAATTCGTGTCTTACGACCCCTTGTGACCCGCATCCCATTTCGCAACCTAACCTCATTACCTAAACCTTACACAATTATTTATTAATTACCTTGTAATTGATAAATCCCCATCACCTCACCTACCACCTCATTTTGCCACCTCATCATGACCTAGCCCTAATCCTAAACTAACCTAATTAAGACCTAAAACTTGGTCTATACCTACACCCATGACTAATGACCCCTTTCTCGCACCCAAAACCGACCTTCTAGTCACTTGACCAAGCCCGCAACTAATCTCTCGGGAGAAAAGCAGGGAAGGTGGGCTATTTTACTAAAAATAGCCTACTTTTTCCTTACCGATGCCGGTTCCTACTCGACCGCCGTCAATTACGTAACCGCCATCGGTTCCCTGTAAATGGCCTCCCCAAACCAAAAACAAGGGATCAAAATTTCATTTTGGATCAAAGGGGAAAGGATTTTTGAATCAACAGAGATCTTTGGGAGCGAAAAACAGAGTCCAGATCTTCACTTGACCGAGCAGAGACGAGTGGAGATACCCGAAGTGTTTACAGCAAAGGAGATCATCTTGCATCTTCGTCAAAACCAGTAAGTCACATCTTGCATGTCCTCTGTTATAACATTTCTTATGCTTCTTGAATCACAGTCCTCATAAATCCATTTCTGGACCCACTA
Source organism: Taxus chinensis (assembly GCA_019776745.2). Lineage (NCBI taxonomy): Eukaryota > Viridiplantae > Streptophyta > Pinopsida > Cupressales > Taxaceae > Taxus > Taxus chinensis. The sequence continues at coordinate 603,134,961 of CM034155.1, read as the reverse complement.
CCTAGCAATATATCACATCTAACTATCATTCATCTACCTCTCATCACCTTATTACGTAATATCACCCATATACAGCCTTACAAATAACACAGCTACCAAACAACACAAACACCCCACAAAAACAACCAACCTACTGATCCTAAACCCTACCGACATCGGTTACCAGCAACTGGTATCGGTTACCCAGACTACAAACCAGAAATCAGCCTTTCCCCTATCTGTTCCAAGTGAAGTAATTTGATTGATATTTTACAGTCTTTTGTGTTAATTCATATTAGCAGGGAAACTGACCACCTTCGAAAGGAAGTTTTATATTTCCTGGGCCCAAGGCAGTTTCCTCATTTATTGTCTAATCAAAATCTTGTGGTCTTGTGTTCTTATTTGCAGGTAGTCCTTCCAAGACAAAAAGGAGTTCTTCGCAGTCAGCCTGATCTTCCTCTACGGTACGCGCACACCATCTCGACATTCCACAGGTATTCCTCCTAGCCCTAACCCTTATCTGTTTCTAAAAGGAATGAAAGGATAGAAGCAACTCTATTCCCAGAAGTCGAAACATTCCGAGCGAAACATTTTGGCACGCCCGGTGGGACCCATTTTGGGTTTCTTTATTTCTTGCTTGCTTTCATATAGGGAGCATACTTTCTTTTTTCTTCTTCTAAAGATATTCACAAGGTATTTTATTATTTTGGTAAAAGAACTTGCTTTGTTTTTTTTGCATCTTGCATTAGTGAAAGTCATCTCTTTTGCTTCATCGAATATCATTTTCGATTTGGGTTTAAAACACGTGCATTGGCATCCTTGCTTGCTGTTTTCAATTCTAGTAAACATAGATTAAGTAACAGGTCGTACACGTGGGGGTGATATCCACGGTATTGACAAGAAATTAATCTTACATTCACTGCACAACACATACCGAATCACTTCACAATTAACACAACAGCTCAAACATCCCCCCTTTTTCTGCGGTATTCCTCCGCCCGATTGAGGTAACCTTATAAGCCAAAACAAACTTGACATTTCCCCTAAGTCTTTTGTTTAGGATTCTGACATCATTCTACGTCTAAAGGCATAAGCCCACAATAATTAAAATTAACCCTAGGGTTAATCTCTGGATTTGCGTGTACATCTTGCTTGTTTTTTAGTTCTGTTTTCTTTCTCATACTCTGTCTTCTGTGATCAATAATTGGACAAGTATACTAAACGTTGTTAAAAATCAAATTAGCAGCCCTTTTATACCTTGTTAGCCCAGACTTCTTGCACCGACATCGGTTACCTGACCGACGTCGGCTATAGTATAACCGACATCGGTTACTAGACCGATATCGGTTACTGTCTTTCCCAATTCCTGACAAACCAGCAACCTACCAATTTCACCAGTCTGAGTTTGTTTCTGTTCCTGACAGATTGAAACCCTACTGTGAACACCTGTCCATGGTTGTTATCACTCGAAAGCAAGCTGCCGCTATGGTTTCACATGCTTGCTCTGTTTCTTTACCTGAATCACCCCCTTCACATTCTGTGGGGAATCCTACGGATACCAGCGAGGTTCCTAAAATTCCTGTGGGAGATAAGGACTTTGCCAAGTTTCTAGATGCTAATCCTAGTGCTGTACAATACTATTTGTCTCATGCCCCTGACCGTACGCCTGATGGTCAGCTCCTTGTTGGCATGCCTATTAGTATAGCTGCTCATTTAGTGCCCACTCCGCCTGATAACACCGCCTTGCTTCCTGCACCTTTAGCCCCATCTCCCAATCCGACAGCTTCAGAGATTCATACGACTCAGATTGGCTTTCCTTTGGCTAATCTTGGACCCCACATATCATTACCACCGACTGCCCCTACCTCATCTCTCTTGCAGACCACTCCATTCATGACTTGCTCTCTGCCACCTATCCACACGAGCTTTCCTTCTCAAGCTCCGCCTACCTTTTCATTCCCATACACGTATCCAGTAACCTCAACATCTTATATGGGACATCCCTATTCGGTCGCCTCAACATATTCATCCTCCATACCTTATCAACACTTAACCCCACCATTGTCCAGCGGAGGCCCTTGGCCCAATTTGCCTCCGTTTACCACAACCGCACCATCATCTCATCCAACCACAGATTTCATCAAACAAATGATGGACAAAATGCAAAATCTAGAGGCTTCTGTTTCGGGAAGTCGTAGTGCCTTGACATACGAGCAAGTTTGTCGGGAGCCTATTCACCCTTCTGTCCCCCTTCACTCATATCCTCCTCAATGGGAATTGCCGAAATTTACTTGTTTTAATAGTAAAGAGGATCCTCAACAACATTTGCGATCGTTTAGACATGCTTGTTATTTGATTGCCCATGATGATGCCTTGTTACTCCGCACATTTCCCATGTCCTTATCAGGACCCACCTTGGAGTGGTACAGTGCTTTAACCCAGCACTCAATCTTCTCTTTTAACCAACTAGCCCAATCTTTCTTGGATCACTTCTCCATTAACATTGCTAAGAAAGTATCCATCACCGACCTTTATGCCATTCGACAATTCGAAGACGAATCTATCGCAGATTTCGTCGGACGATGGCGCGGCCTTATCAACCAACTTACATATGCCTTGCCTCAGGCTGAACTTATCGAACTTTTCACGCGGGCATGTGCTAAGCACATTTCTCCTACTCTTCAAATTCAAACTTTCCGCACATTTGATGAGGCCTTTACCATGGCTCGGAAACTAGAAATTCGAGCCTTAGAAGAAGAGAAATTGCGGTTGCGCAACAAAAACCCCAATTTCCGAACTCCTGATTCTACCAATAAACCAAATACCACCACTCCTCACGCGTCCACTTCTTCTAAATCAAAAGGAGCTGTCCACGCGGTGATGGTTAAATCTCAAACACCGTCTAATACCCCACCAAAAACCACCTATAAGTATAAAGCAGAGCCCATCAATTATACTCCCTTGGGAGAAACCTATGGTGTCATCTTGGAAAAATTGCTCAAAGCCGGAGCTATCACCTTGCCTCCTGTTAAACCTCACTCCGGGTTTGACTCCACTCGCGCTATACCTTCCTGGTACAAAGAAAATGACTTCTGTAACTTTCACCGTGTAAAAGGACATAGTCATGAAAACTGCAAGATGTTGAAAAACATAGTGCAGGAAATGGTTGACGCAGGGGATATAACCCTCGATAATCCTAATGCCCCTGCCAACCGAAATTTGAAAATCTTCAACAAACCATTCCCGAATCACTCTCCCAATAGTAACACAAACCAGGATATCTTAGCCGAGGAGAGTGTTCATGAGATCCATGCAGTCTTCGATACCCAGCCAAAAGCCTCTATCGAGAAAATTTTGAATCAAGCCTCTTCACTAACACGGGAGCCCGAACCTCCTTTACCACCATCAAGCCAAAGCGAAATCATTCCTTTACCCATAAAGGAGTTAACTGCCCAGACTTCTCTTCCCATCGATGAGTCTTCTTATACCACATCCCTACAAGACTGCGAACAGATGTTATCTAATCTATCTATTTCCCAAACTTCTCCTTCTACCACTCTTGCTGCACAAGAGGAGGGTACGCCACTCCTTTTGACATCCTTAGACGAGAAATCTCTTGCACCGACATCACCAAATTCTTTAACCATGACAGACCCTCTCAAACATGCCCTCCTGCCTATTAGTCCTTCATCGCCTAAATCTTTTCAACAACCGGTCGACCTCTTAATATCTATTGATACAGTACCTCATCTACCCCCTGTATCACACCCACAGTGGACTGGAATCACAACCCACCTTTCTTCCGTACCAAATTTACAATTCAAACCTGAAGACTGTCATTCTCCAGAAGATAGACGAATCCTATGGGAACGTTTGAGTACCCCTTATTCTACTCAAATGCAGATGACCGATCCTGACACCTCTACCATATATCCTAAGTGTTTACAGAAACTCAAAATGCCTATGTCCTCATTCTCACCCCCCGTATCTATATCAAGTATCCCATCCACCTCTATTAACCTAACCAAACCTTCCCCTACACTTGGGACCTCACCCATACCCAGTCTAACACACCCGCCTAAGCGACTAGATTTATCCAAGAATAAAGCCGCCCCGCCACCTAGAAGACAAGCTCAATCTATGCCTCTATCACAATCAAAACCATCATCGTCACACCTACCTTCCATATTGGGACCTCATCCTTCCACCTTGCATCAATATATCATACCTCCTGCGTTTTCTTCAAAACGACCTACGCCTTCTGCACCTATACAGAGATCTAAGGGTATATCAACATTATCACCCCACGTATCCTGTCCACCCATCAACCCTAAACAAACTCCATCATCAAAGGATTTATTTTCTGTCACTCCCCTTTCTCCGTGGTTGTTTCCCGCTACCACGTCATCTGTAGCCTCATCATCTAACCAGCCGAACGTAGCTCCTGCGCCAAAGAAACCACGTTTGGTGAAAACCACGTGTCAACACCCCTTGGCTAAACCACCACCCGTACGAACCAACCACGCCCAAACATTACCGAAACCTGCACAACCAATGCCCTCATCCTCCTCCGATTTTGACCCACTCAAAGGATCTTACGCCAAAATCCTTGCTATGTTGGTGGAGAATGCGACCATTTCTCTACCCCCACTTAGACCTTATGACCCTTCTAAACCTCGCCCTATAGGTTACGATGAGTCTAAAATCTGCGCTTATCACTGCACACCAGGACATGATGTGGAGGGATGCAAAGCTTTAAAAACCATCCTTCGTCAGTCACCTCTCCCAGATAGAAAGGTTAAGAAAGACAACTTACGAAGGGAGAGACCTTTAGCTTCCATTCCCTCTCCTCTACCATCTGTCCCCGCCTCACCAAGATCTATCATCATTACAGCCCCACCTCTCGAAGACCATGATTTATCCCAACCATCTTCCTCATCTCAGGTTTACGAGATTAATATGATTAGTGTTGCTACTCGAACGCAGAAAAACAATGAGAAAGCGAAAGAAAGCACACCTGCGTCCTCTCCTTCTCCGTCCAGCATCCCGATTGCACCACCACCCAAAGTGGTTATTCGTGGACCCGCTTACCCCGTCTCTAATGGAGCTGCCCATCGAGCCATGATCAAACAGCTTCACCAATCACCTGTAAAAATGACACTATATGATCTCATTCAGACTTCTGAATCTCATCGACAAGCTCTCGTTGAAATTCTTCAGGGGATCGAGGTCTTACCTAATGAAACCTTGCCCGTTGCCTCCATTCTGACACCCAATCACGTTGCCTCTCTCACCAAACAACCCACCGCCCCAACCACTTCCGTCTCTGTACCACAAGCTGCTGCAGTCAGTTTCTCTGAAGATGAAATTGTTGACTTTGGTACAGAGGACCCTGACCCTGCCCTTTTCATCTCCGCTTACGTCCAGGACATTCGGGTACATCGTGTTATGATTGACGGGGGCGCTAGCCTAAACATCATCTCTTCAAAAGCCTTCCAACAAATGAATATCCCTTCTAGCTACATGTGTGCCAACCCCATCATGTTGTAGTCATTTAATGACGCTATTACCTCTACCTTAGGCACCGTGATCCTCAACATTCGGGTAGGACCACGTACTTTACCCGAACTCTTCTATGTCCTTGAGGGAGAGTTCCAATATAATATATTGCTGGGTCATCCTTGGATCTAGGCCATGGGATGCGTTCCCTCAACATTACATAGATGCATAAAATTTGAGTACGAGGGGAAATCCTACACCGTAAAAGCTGATCCCCCCCCTTTAAAACCTGCAATATGTTATACCGCCCAAACGATGTGCTTGTACCAATCAAGACACCCATTCACTCAACCCAACCATCTTCTTCAACTGTGCCTCAAACATCCACCTCAACCACACCTATGCCTTCAACTGATGAAACCACCGTCGCAAAACCCACTTCCCTTCCCGCAGCTAACATCCCAACCGCGGACCCCTTAGTAGATGTTTTTCAACGCCTTACGCTGGGGGAGTATCGCCTATATAACGTTAGTTCTTTCCATACCCCACAGGAGTACGGACAGGTACATGCACATCCTACTTATGACCGTCGTGTGGGAGAAGTAATCTCCTACGGACCACCGCACTGCCGTACTAACCTAACATATGGGGGTGTCGACGCATCTTCCGTTGCCCCTGAGCCTCCTCTTGGTGTGGTTCCTTTCCAATCTGATTTTCAATACCTGACAAATCGTCGCTTCGCCCTCACCTTCTTGACTCGCTGTGCTTGGAAAGGCTTTGGTTTTGGCCTTTATGAACAAGGCCGACATACGCTCATCCCCATCACCACACGCAAACATAATGATCGTAGTGGTCTCGGATTTCCGGGAACACTTACATCGACGGAACCTCATGTCAGTTGTCTTCTAGAAGACGATGACGTCACCCCTACTGAACCATCATCACCCATTTTGCCTTCGTCTCCCACCGAGTCGATAGATCCTGAATCTATCCCTCCTAACTTTTTTTTTTTCATAAATGCTATCTTCCTAGGTCCTCTCACTTATCAACGCGATAATGAGGACCCCTCTTCTATTCCCCTTCTATATCCAGACATGATTGAAGAGGACTCACCTTCAATTAACGTTGTTGAGTGCCAGGATGATGACTCCATCCTCACTTACCTTGGCGCGGATGACTCTTATATTCAACGAGCCTTACCATCTGAAACCCAAACCATGCTAAACGAATCTACTATAGAAATCAACATCCACACGGAGGAGGATCCTCACATTGTGAAGATCGGACAATCCCTTAACGCATCAGAACAAGTCACCTTTACTACTTTCCTCCGTGCTCGCAACCAAGCTTTCGCTTGGTCCTACGCTGACATGCCAGGAATTGATCCTGACATTGCTGTCCATAACATTACCCTGAAACCTGATTCCAAGCCAATTAAACAGAAATTGAGAAAAATGCATCCGCGCATTGCCCTCTTGGTCAAAGAGGAGCTCCAACGACTCCTTTCTGTTTCCTTCATTCTGCCTATTGACTATCCTCAATGGATTTCTAACATCGTACCTGTCACTAAAGCGACGGGGGGACTTCAGATATGCATGGATTTCTGGGATCTTAACCTCGCTTGCCCTAAGGATGACTTCCCCCTACCTAGTATTGACCAACTTGTAGATCTCACTGCAGGCCATGAGATGCTCTCTCTCATGGATGGCTTTTCAGGATACAACCAAATTTTGGTTGCCCCTGCCGATCAACACAAAACTGCCTTCATAACTCCTTGGGGAACCTTCTATTACCGTGTAATGCCATTTGGCCTTAAGAATGCTGGTGCGACCTATCAGCGGGCTATGACCTACATTTTTCATGACATTATGCACACTATCCTTGAAGATTACGTCGACGATCTTCTTGGCAAGTCTAAACATCGCAGTGAACATCTCGATGTTTTAACCATTATTTTTGATCGCCTGTTACAATATTCTGTCCGTCTTCAACCAAAAAAATGTGTCTTTGGTGTCCTTTCGGGAAAACTTCTTGGCTTTATCGTCTCTTTGCGTGGCATTGAGGTCGACCCATCTAAAGTCAAAGCTATTCTAGAAATGCCCCCACCTACCAATCTCAAACAATTGCGTAGTTTACAAGGTAAGCTCCAATCTATCCGACGTTTCATCTCCCAACTCTCGGATCGATGTCAACCTTTTCATCACCTTCTTAAAAAGGACATTGATTTTCAATGAAGTGAAAGAGTGCCACCAAGCCTTTGAAGCTCTCAAAACTTATCTCTTACAGCCACCTGTGCTTATCCCACCTCAAGACGACCGCTCTTTCTACCTTTACCTTTCCGCCACTGACCACGCTATAGGGGCCATGCTTGCACATCGCGACTCTGAGAATAGAGAACAAGCCGTTTATTATATAAGTCGTACTTTGGTGGACTATGAGACTAGGTATACACATGTCGAAAGGTTGTGCCTAGCCCTATCATTCGTGGCTACCAAACTCCGACACTACCTTCTGAATCACAAAACTTTCATCATCACCAACACAGACCCCATCCATTACATGTATGCCAAACCTCATCTAAACCAACGCATCGCCCGATGGCTCATGCTCCTCGCCAACCTCGACCTTGAGTTTGTCCACCAGAAATCAATCAAAGGACAAACCATCGCAGACCAACTTGCGGAAGCCCCTTTACCTGGGGAACAATTTACCAATTTTACATTCCCCGACGAACTCATTGCCACTCTTTCACTCCAGGAGGAGTCGTATTCAATGACTCTCTTCTTCGATGGATCCAAATGCCACCGTGGTGGAGGAGCCGGCGTTTTTCTCATTCCTCTCGATGCCGAGCCTATGCCTCTTTCATTCCGACTCGATTTCCCTTGCACTAATAATACAGCGGAATACGAGGCCCTTGTTCTGGGTCTCCAGGTTGCGCTGCACTTAGATATCAAATCTATCAATATTTTTGGCGACTCTCAATTGGTAGTCAATCAAGTTATGGGCATCTACCAATGTAAAAATGAGGAACTTCAAAAATACAAACACTACGTGGATTCACTTCTAGCCTTATTTACTCACTATTCTATCCAAACCATTCCCCGCTCCACTAACAAATTTGCGGATACTATGGCTTGCTTAGCCTCGCAAATTCCAGCCTCATCAACTGACTCTGACATTTTCCTCTTGGTCCAACAACTCTTTGCCCCATCTTATTCAGCCCCGGTTGTTTGTACGATAAATACTGTGTCTGCTAACTCGCAGGATACTTGGTATCACCAATTCCATGACTACCTTACAACCTCTGTTCTCCCTTCTGACCTTACTAGTACTGGTAAACGCACTTTTCTTAAACACGTTTCTCGTTATGTAGTTATGGGGGGACTCCTTTATAAACGTGGCTTTGATGGCATCCTCCTTCGATGTCTCACCGGCGCGGAGGTCACCCATACCATCCAACAGGTCCATGACGGTATTTGTGGTGGACATTTTAGCGGCCTTGCCATGGCCAAACGAATCCTTCGCCTTGGTTATTATTGGCCTACTCTCAATAACGACTGCTACGAATATGTTAAGCGTTGTGTTATGTGTCAACAACATGCCAACCTTCAACATACTCCTAGTCACCCGCTCCAGGTCACTCGAGATCTTTGGCCCTTCTCACAATGGGGTTTAGACCTTATTGGTGAGATTCATCTGTCCTCTTCGCAACGTCACCGATGGATTATCACAGCAACCGAATATTACACAAAATGGGTGGAGGCTATTCCACTTATTTCAACTAAAAAAGAAAAAATTGTAGAGTTCATTAACCACCACATTATCTGTCGTTTTGGTGTTCCTCATCGCCTGATTACAGATAATGGAAAATCTTTCAAAAATAAGTTGTTGCAAGACCTTTGTGACAACTTTGGTATCAAACTCAGCTTCTCATCACCCTACTATCCACAAGCAAATGGACAAGCCGAATCCTCTAATAAAACCCTAACTAAAATCCTCATGAAAGTTGTCAATGAATCCGGAAGAAATTGGCACGATCACATCCCCTTTGCCCTTTGGGCTTATCGTACTAGCATTCGTACCTCTACTAACGCTACACATTTTTCTTTGGTATATGGTACCGAGGCCGTCTTGCCTCTCGAAATACAAATACCCTCCCTCAGAATATCCCTTCAGGATATTCTCACCAACGATGATTTCTGCCAAGAGCGGTTAGCCCAATTGGAGCTTCTTGACGAACGACATCTTACAGCTCTCGATCACCTTCAAATCTATCAAAAACGCATCAAGCGTGCTTATGATAAGCGACTTCATGAGCGTACCTTTAAGGTTGGTGATCTTGTCCTCAAAGAGAATCAACATGTAACCAAACTAGAAAAGAGCAAACGTGGAAAATTTGCTCCCAATTGGATTGGGCCTTATATAATCACTCACACTTATGGATCAGGCACTTATCGTTTAGCTTCGCTTAATGGTAAACCTGAGCCTGAGCCCCTTAATGCCTTGCATCTTCGACCATTCTACTGTTAAATTTAGTGTTATATCACTTCTTATCTACCTACTGCTCGTCCCTTGAGCTCATTTACCGCTACATACACTTTGTTTTCTACATCTCAAAATAAAATCAAGCTCACTTCTCACCTCCCCTCAATGATGCCTTCCCCTTTTTTAGTCTAGTCCATGACTTCAAAGTATTAAAATAAGCCGTATTCTTATGGGATTTTCTTGAGTCAAACTTCCTACTAAACTAGATGCTTCACACCAAAAGAACATCTAGTCATCTAAATTAAATATAGACTGCTCCCTCGAAGGATAGCTATGTGCCGAACTATTGCTGCTATTATAAATAGACTGCTCCCCCGAAGGACATCTATGCATTAAAATCATATCTGCTACTATAAATAGACTGCTCCCTCGAAGGACAGCTATACACAGTCAGCCTTTATCAGAAGCTTCTCGCATTGATTAGCTTCGTGAAGACCTCAAGAATAAAACAATCAAAATCCCTTGTAGACTTCCCACATCGATCAGTCTATATTCAATCAAATAAAAGCCTCATTCAAAAGAACTTTTGAGTCATGGACTTGTCTATTTAGGGTAGGTTCTCTTTCGTCCGAACACTCACTTTGTAATAAGTTTTCCGTACCTCAACTATACCATTCACCTCACCTCACCAGTTGTTTCAACTCAAGGGACGTGACGTACACCTGATAGGATGTGATCATACAACTCTTTTCACCTATTGACTTCTCGTCTATGCACCGGTACCTAGGGCTTCACGTTCATTCTATGTTGTGTGGTTCGTTTTTCTCTTTTCACCTACGGAGCAATCTTTCCTCTTTACCTCGCATCTAGGATTGTTTGTTGATCTTAATCAGGGCATGATTCCCTACCACTTGGGTAGGCTAACTTTCGCTTCCCTTATACCTTTTACAACATCACCAATTCATTACCAACACCCTCAACCTTACCTTACCAATATTACTATCAATACCTTTACCAACCAACCAATCGCCTAACCATACCTAAATTGCCTGAATACACCTCTCCCTGGTCCTAAGGGAGAACTACATCGGTCTGAGGCCCCTCCTTGCTTTGTGCAATGGGCTATGTAGGCAGCACTTTGGAGACATGGGGTCTCCCAAGGTTAGCTCGACCATTCCCTACCATAACCTATCATGTGTGGTAAATATAAATATTTTTGTGTATTTCTATTTAATCACATTCCTCTTTATCCTTTTTCAAAACACCGAAAGTCAAAACGAAAACATTCTTATTATTATCGTAACTCAAATCAACATACATATTCAGTTTTATTTAGATGTTAAACAAATACATCTTCTCTATCATCGACACGCAGGTCGGCATCCTTATTAATTCTTATACCTTGCTAACATTTATTTAGACCCTTACGCCTCATCCCGAACTAGGTGAGGATCGTGATCGTCGACCCCTCTCGCCAGGCCTCTCTGTCCTCAAAGGTACCACGGCTATTGGTACCGCCCACTGATCTGCCAACCTCTCCTGTAACATATGAATACGCCCTCTCGCATGGAGGACTCCAGCCTCTAGTCTCTCCGCCCGTGACTCCGCAACCGCTAACAATCCTCTTGTCTCATTCACCTGCGTTTGGAGCTGCTGAACCAAACACTGCAGACGATCCCTCTCTGCTGTAATCACCACTATGTCAGGATGATCACGTACACCTTGCAGCTCTGCTACCCACCATAATCTATAGGCCTCTATCGTTCCTGCGTCCATTACCCTGCGATCGGCTGCTACTTCTTCAGGACCTTCTGGAGGTGTTGGCTGGGGAGGTGAGAATGCTGCCTCTGCGTTGATCCTCATATATGGTCTATAAGCCTGCGGTATGTCCTGCACAAATCCAAATTGTCGCCGCATGCGATCTATAGGAATCCTCTCATATTCACCTGGCCTGTGCCCCGCGATCCACCTCAATCGCTCTACACCCCTCAACTCCTCAGCTATGTTCTCTGTTACCATATAGTTCCCGTAAGGCCTCCAACAGATATCCGCAACCGTCACCCTCTCCCATACCTACCTGTAATACTCAATGTCACCCGTCACGGCCTGAGATCTTGCCTCTTGTTCTGTCTGGACCCATCGTCTGAATCCCAACCTCTGTACTCCGGTCTCCCCTGCCTGGATGGGTCGGCCTATTGGTCGCACACAAACAATGTGCTCATAGGCCCAACAGTGTAATAAGTATGAACAATCCAGTGTCGTTCTGTGATTTCACCTACAAGCCCATAAACCCCTGTATAGCTCCGCCAAATATGTAGGTGCCCATGCAAACGTCACGTTCCTTTCTATCATCTCCCAAATAACACACATCAATGCCTTTGGAAATCTTCCCCCTTCCGCCCTCGGTAACGCATAATACCCTACCGCTATCATTAATATCACTGCTAACCTTGTCTCCTCAGGGTGTGCTGCATACATTACCCATATGTGAATGTCAAACCTCGCTGTGTCAGATCTCGTGCGTATGGACCAAATACTGTTGTTATCGCTCCCCGCGCCGCGCTAGGTAATGCCTGATATACTGGTTTTCCTGTAATAGGGAGCCTCAAAATACGGAACACATCTTCCAATGTTACTGTCATCTCCCCTGTTGGCAGATAGAAGGTATTTTTCTCAGGATTCCATCTCTCAATCAACGCCTGTAACATAGCATGGTTACGTGCGATTCGTGAATAATAGCGGATTCCACTTAACCCCAAATGATTTATCAATGTCCATTCAGCTGGTGTTACATCCGCTCGGATTCGTGACAACAGCGCTGGAACACTATCATTCATCCTCAACCCTGCCCCTGCCTGCATACATCCAAATAACAAACAACCATTCAATTCCTCAAATCCCCCCGGGTTTTTTCTCAAATTCTGGAAATTCCTATAGCAACCGGTATCGTTTACGGCTAACCGGTACCGGTTGAGTAACCGATACCGGTTATCCCTAATCGATATCGGTCACTGTTACCTTAACACAGCCTGCCTAAATACACCACCTACGACAATAATTTGAGCGTTTATTCCTTTCTGTACATACAAACATACCTGAAAACCCTGATTACCTACCCCGTAACACTCACCTCATCTATAACCCTTGCTATCATGTTTTCTTTCTCATATCTACCCACTTAATCTCCCTCCTCCTATTCACAAAACATGCAAAAATCAAATCACAACCAAAACGTTTACCTCTTGGGTTGCAGCAGCTTGCGGTGGCACTTGTCTTCCCTCTCGTCCCTGCCTGCTGGATGCTTCTCCTCGCTCTGTCATGATCACCACTCTTTTTCAAATTCACCTTTCTATCATCTGAATCTCAGATCGCATTCACTTCCCCTGTCTCTTTTCTTATCACCTAAATCTCTCATGCAATACCCTGTCTCTTTTCTCCTTATCACTCAAATCTCTCATGCAAATACCTGTCCCAGTCGTCAAAAAGTATCGCGTTCACGTATTTAACTTCTTGCATGGCTCTCAAAATTAGAACTTAAGTTGCCACCCTAGCTTTTCTATTTTTAGAAAAGCTCATCCCTAAATAACCGGTATCGGTTATATGACCGATATCGGTCTATCATCTACCGACATCGGTTCCCTAACCGATATCGGTTACACACCTGCCCTTTTGAAACATGGTCTTTTCTTCATTTTTTACCTAATTTTTGTCGCGCCCGCCTCTTTTCCTGCATCACAACACCATTATCCATATTTGTCCATCCACCACACATATCATTACAATTTCATTAACATCATCTATTTTACAAAAACAAACCAGCCATCAGCTAAGGATACCAAACCAAAACAAAACAAAACAAAAAACTATCTATCTATACATCATTTGAATCCAAATCATCAGATACATATATAACAATGTCACAAAACCAGCCCAAAACATGTAACATTTCATCATATAACACATCATCCATATATCAACATGTCAATTAAACTCATCATACATTCTATACCACAAACCATTGATGAAATACTTAAAAAAAATTTCAACACTGCATATGGATCAAAACATCATCTCTATATATATATATACAAGTTTCAAATGTACAATGTGCCCTGCATCGGGGCCTCTGTGATCTCATAATATAACAACAAAGCCGGCACGCAGGCCGCAATAAATATCAATCACCTCGACTCGGCTCACAGGCCGATCCCTCATATCACAAATATACTTGGCTCGCAGGCCGATATCAACTGTACAACCCGTACTCGGCTCGCAGGCCGGTATATAATAAATGAATGAATTAATACATGAATAAATGTAGGCACGCAGGCCTCTATCAACACAACCGGTTCGCAGACCGGTGCCCATGTCCATATACAAAAACTATGTGGGGATCCCTCAGCTCTCCCCACCACCCTCAGCACCTCTCCCTGCTGGTCCCTGTGGTGCCTCTCGCCTCCTACCTGTAACAGACACGCCAGCTATGGCTGCGCCTCCCTGCGATCTCTGACTATGCAAGGTCTCTGCTCGGTGTGCCGCATATGGCTGATACTCCGCTCCGGTACTATCAAGGACATCCTGATAGTACCGGGCCTCCGCTCTCGCCTCCATGTATCTATCTCGTGCCACCGTCGGTACTGGGGCTGGTCCCCGGACTCCTACTGCCAGTACCCCCTGTGCCTGTGCTGGTGGTGCCTGTGGCTGTGGCTGGCGGTGGTATCTGTACCTGTGCCTGGGCTGTGGCTGGTGGTGGTGCCTGTGCCTGTGCCTGTACCTATACCTGCGCCTGGGCTAGCTGCCCCTGTAGGACACCTATCTGTGCCTGTGCAGTAGCCAACTGTCCCTGTAATAGCTGCACCTAGCCCCAGAGCTGATCTCACTCTGCTATCACTGCAGCCAAGTCTGGCTGTGCAGGCGGTGCTATCCTAGCTGCTCTCTGACCAGCCCACCAAACCATGAATGCCCCCATACATCCAGCATCATCTACACCATCATCTACCGGCCTCTCAGCAGCCCAATCTGGATCCACGGGCTGTGGTGCAGGTAGTGGGGCCTCTACATCATCCCTCCTGTACTGAGGGAAGGGAGGTGGCTCGTCCTGTCGCAGCCCCATCTGCCTGCGTACCCTCTCTAGGGGTATCCTCTCGTACTCTCTCGGCCTCTTGTCCTACTATCCAGAAGGTGTACTGGATCCAACGTAACTGTAAGCGGGCTCCTCTGCGCGGGTGATGACCTCTGTAAGGTCTCCATACAATGTCTACCGCTGTTAGGCCCTCTAACAAATGTCTATAATACGCCACATCCCGACCTGCAAGAACTGCTCGTGGCTGGCCCACGACCCCCAACCATCTCTGAAAGCCATATCTGTATATGACCTGTGGCCCTGGCTGCTGGGGTAAACCTACTGGCCTGATGCATATGATGTGCTCATATGCCCAACAGTGAAGTAAAAAGGTAGAGAAAATCCCAAATCGCCTCATCCGGCGATAGCCCCATAGCTCCCTGTATAACTGCACCAGGTATACTGGTGCCCAAGCGTAACAGGTGTGCTCCTCCACCATCTCAAGCAGCACCCCCATCAATGCCCGTGGAAAGCACCCTCCCTCTGAGTCCGGGAGGGCGAAGCAGGTGATCCCGATCATCATCAGCACGGCTAGCCGTGTCTCATGTCGGTGCGCACGGTACATGTCACCATACCTGATACTCACGCTGTGATAGGTAAGTAGCGCGGCTGCATCTCCAAAAACCTGCAGGATGCTGTCCATCGCCGTCTCTGAATCTACCTGGAACACTACCTCTCCCTCGATCGGCAGTCGAAGGATGCGATACACATCCTCCAATGTGATAGTCATCTCCCCAGTCGGGAGATGGAACACATTGGTCACCGGATCCCATCTCTCGATGAGGGCAACCATCAGGCTGTGATCTCTATCAATAGCTCTGTATCGCTGGACTCCGCCGAGTCCCACCTCGCGCATGATAGCCCAGTGTGCCACGGATACGTGTGGCCGCATCCGCACCAACAGCGGGGGCATCCTATCCCGCATCGTCAACTGCTGACGTGCCTGCAAAACCAACCCACAACCTTAGACCTACTCTTTATCACATCATCTACTTTACCCTCTATACCCCCTTTTTATCCCCCCGACCACACCCCAACTCTCTAACACCCCCCTCTAGCCACCTATCTTCTCCGCTATCAACCTCCCTCTTCCCAACCCAAAACCCAAACCCAAACCCATACCATAACCAACCCAACCCAAACCCAAACCATACCCACCCCAAGCCCAACCCATAACCCACCCCACACCATAACCCACCCCAACCCACACCCATAACCCACCCAAACCCACAAAACCCACCCAAACCCACAAAACCCAAATCAACCCACCCATACCATAACCAACCCAAACCCACACAAACCCCACACCATACCCACCCCAAGCCCAACCCCTAACCCAACCCCACACCATACCCACAAAAGCCCAACCCATAACCCACCCCAACCCACAAAACCCACAAAACCCACCCCAACCCACAAAACCCAAATCCCCACCCAAACCCACAAAACCCACCCAAACCTACAAAACCCAAATCAACCCACCCAAACCCAAATTAACCCACCCAAACCCCCACCGATGCCGGCCGATATACGACCGGCACCAGTCAGCTACAAAACAACCTATCCCCTGAAATTTGCGACCGATGCCGGTCGCTTAGCAACCGACATCGGTCGCTGTAAAAATGCGGAGCCGAACCCGACGCACCCCCCCAAACCTATTTTTTGCCTATTACTCCCCTTTTACCCATTGAAAATCCCTACAAACCTACCCACCCTACCGTTTTAGCCTAACTACCCTACCTACCCTCTCTATTTTCCAAACAACTTCCATTTACTCCTTCTTTTATCAAAAACTTGGATTCCTACCCAAAACCCCAAATTTCGCATAATGCAATAAAATGAACACAATTAAAGAGTTTCGAACCTACCCGTACGACGACACGTCGTCATGGTGGGATGGGTGGTGGTGGTCCAGCTGGTCCAGTCCCTCCTGCTCCTCCTGCCTGTGCCATGGGTCCAACTTTGCTTTGCTGGGTCCTCTACCAATCAAATGTTGCCTGCTACTCACTCAGGCCCACCAATCAACTCACTTCTCCACTCAACTAGTGCCACCTCAGCCAACAAATACACCAATATCAATATTCCACCTCAGACAACTTAATTTGGTTTCCAAATTGACAAAGTGACAATGACCGGCCGTATTTTTCTTTTTATAGGTTTTTAACATAGAACCGATACCGGTCAAATCGTGCCCTAAGGAACCGGCATCGGTTATCTAACCGGTACCGGTCATAGCTAACCGATATCGGTTTTGTCTTTATCCACCCAACTTTCTGCCCCTATTTACTAATCGCCCTTTCTCCCAATATCGCCTATATCCACCTTTGCTGAACACCATTTGTTCACCTATCCGGCCCGACCCAAGGCCTCACCCTAACTCATCCGGCCCGACCCAAGGCCTCAACCTCAACTAATCCGGCCCGACCCAAGGCCGCCACCTTACCCAAGGCCTCATAACCAGGCCCGACCCAAGGCCTCACCCTACCCATATGGCCCGACCCAAGGCCTCAACCCAACCTAATCCGGCCTGACCCAAGGCCGCAACCTTTGACCATCCGGCCCGACCCAAGGCCTCAACCTACCTATCCAGCCCGACCCAAGGCCGCAACCTTAACCATCCGGCCCGACCCAAGGCCGCAACCTTACCCATTTCCGGCCCAACCCAACGGCCACACCCCAACCATTTGGCCCGACCCAAGGCCGTACCACTTCCATACCTTACCCAACATCACCAACATACACTCTTATCCACCCATCCTGTAGTTTTTTGTACAATCGAGCTCACCTGTTCGTGTTTTAGCATAATTAGGGTCCTTGACTTGATCTGTCGACCAACTTTTCCTAGACCTAGACCGTGACGTTTATCTCAACCAAACCAACCATTTGGTACTGCCGAACATGCCTAAACGTTCCTGTACCTTACCTGTTATATACCCTGGAGCTACTTCCTATGCCTTGGATACCAGGATTATATCACCCTTGTTTGGATAAACTATCGACCTTTGCCTATACATTGCTGGTTTGCTCGCCAAATCATGTACCCTAGTCACATTATTGCATTTCAACATGCGTCTGCTGCCTTGGACCTCCCCCACCACCTTACCATCCTCTCTACAACATGTACCCTTTATCAACCCTATCCCTGATTTCCCGTTCACTCAATCCGTGATAGATTTGAGGGGGATTACCTATATCCTTAACAGGAGAAACCACTTCATATTATTGTCCGCGCAGCTTTACAACACAAGCTACACGACAATAAGGGGCTAATGTAGACACCAAATTCATGTCTTACGACCCCTTGTGACCCGCATCCCATTTCGCAACCTAACCTCATTACCTAAACCTTACACAATTATTTATTAATTACCTTGTAATTGATAAATCCCCATCACCTCACCTACCACCTCATTTTGCCACCTCATCATGACCTAGCCCTAATCCTAAACTAACCTAATTAAGACCTAAAACTTGGTCTATACCTACACCCATGACTAATGACCCCTTTCTCGCACCCAAAACCGACCTTCTAGTCACTTGACCAAGCCCGCAACTAATCTCTCGGGAGAAAAGCAGGGAAGGTGGGCTATTTTACTAAAAATAGCCTACTTTTTCCTTACCGATGTCGGTTCCTACTCGACCGCCGTCGGTTACGTAACCGCCATCGGTTCCCTGTAAATGGCCTCCCCAAACCAAAAACAAGGGATCGAAAATTTCATTTTGGATCAAAGGGGAAAGGATTTTTGAATCAACGGAGATCTTTGGGAGTGAAAAACAGAGTCCAGATCTTCACTTGACCGAGCAGAGACGAGTGGAGATACCCGAAGTGTTTACAGCAAAGGAGATCAGCTTGCATCTTCGTCAAAACCAGTAAGTCACATCTTGCATGTCCTCTGTTATAACATTTCTTATGCTTCTTGAATCACAGTCCTCATAAATCCATTTCTGGACCCACTACCCAGCAATATATCACATCTAACTATCATTCATCTACCTCTCATCACCTTATTACGTAATATCACCCATATATAGCCTTACAAATAAGACAGCTACCAAACAACACAAACACCCCACAAAAACAACCAACCTACAGATCCTAAACCCTACCGACATCGGTTACCAGTAACCGGTATCGGTTACCCAGACTACAAACCAGAAATCAGCCTTTCCCCTATCTGTTCCAAATAAAGAAATTTGATTGATATTTTACAGTCTTTTGTGTTAATTCATATTAGCAGGGAAACTGACCACCTTCGAAAGGAAGTTTTATATTTCCTGGGCCCAAGGCAGTTTCCTCATTTATTGTCTAATCAAAATCTTGTGGTCTTGTGTTCTTATTTGCAGGTAGTCCTTCCAAGACAAAAAGGAGTTCTTCGCATTCAGCCTGATCTTCCTCTACGGTACGCACACACCATCTCGACATTCCACAGGTATTCCTCCTAGCCCTAACCCTTATCTGTTTCTAAAAGGAATGAAAGGATAAAAGGAACTCTATTCCCAGAAGTCGAAACATTCCGAGCGAAACAAGGTCATTAATTTGAGTAGGAATTAAGAAACTTGTCAAAGATCAGGGTCATGTTTAGATGTTGAGAAGACTAGGAGTAGGGGAGTTGATGCCACGTGCCAAGGGGTCTATTAGCTATAGATCTCTATGTGTTGTTTGAGTTGAAATTCTGTTATGTTGGAAACATGCATGAGCTATCACCGAACAGAGTGCAGTAGTTGAGGAGATAGGTAATGTTCAAGTAGAGGAATGATGTAGAGTTAATGCTCTTGTCTAGAGGAAAAATACACAATTATCTAAATAGGGGAGTGGCCAACATAATGTAAGGAATCCAAATGAAAATAGAGAAGCCAAAGATTCAAGCAAGTAAGGAAATGTTGACCCACGCAAGAAACAAACTTACTCAAGAGAATATCTCAATACGACAGGACATAATGCACCTAAATGAGGAAAAGGACCCACACAAAGAAAAACAATTGAAACTCGAGGCAGAGGGACGTGTTGAAATAAGAGGCAAAGCCGATACATCTAACAAATCAAGCCAAACTAGAGGGAAATAAGAAACCTCAGTAGACAAGTTCTACCATGCAAACCAAAATTAACCTGATGCATTAATATAATGCAATAAAAAACTGGAATAATGCAACAAACAACACGAGTATCTACCAAAATATATAGCAATCCCTGAAAAATGGATGCAAAAGAAAATAAATGTTTCATCAATTATGTAGACTAAAACAGGAGTGGATACAGACTGAGAGTCGAGCGGTGTGTGATCATTGTACAGGAAGGGCATATCAAAGGATCAAACAAATCAAGAAAACTGCATAGAAATGAATCATGAAACACCAAGTTCAACCTAATATATAAGTGGGTTACATGATTTGAATACCAAACACCAGAATTGAACATAAAACATGAGCTGAAAAGTTTCATAATGCAAACGGGTCACCGAGTTGTCAAGTGAGATAGGGTAGCTTGGTTCCCAGCTCGGTGAGATGGGGTCGAGTGAGACCTTTAAACCAGATTTTAAACTTAAAAAAACTCAATACTACACCTCTAAACTCTTAATTTTCTCTCGATTCTAAACACATGAAATACCAGCAAAACAACACACCCAGCACACAAAACAAGAACCCATGAAAAATGTAGATAGAGCATGAAGCAAGGAATGAGAGCTTGCACATAAAACTACAAGGTAAAGAGTAGTAGGAAACCGAAGAGAGAAACATGATTCCGATCCCTGAGATCTGATGTCGTAATGGATTGAGGAAGGAAAAATACCTAGAGAGGATTTGTGTACATCAAGGAGTTGCACTCAAAATCATAAAGGTGTAGATTTAAGATTCAAGCAGAAACTCAACCATAAAAATAATTTACATGTATTAAAGGAAAAAGGGCTCAATCCCCATGCTCATAGATCAAGTAGGAGAGGTGTACATATATGGGAGTGTTGAGTAACTACCATGTAGAGATAATTATTCCTTCATAATGGAGAACAAGAGTTACTTTCCGAAAGGGGAATGTAAATCCTATGACACAAACTTACATATATGACATATTCCATAAGGGTGTCTATTATAACTATTATGACACCTAGATCCATGCTCACCTAAGTAAGATGATTCGCATGGTGAGGTGGAAATAGACCTCACACCAAAAAATATTTGGAACTTGCTCTTTAACTATTAGCGACTGAAGAATTCTCCTATCTTCACACTAATGCCACTCAACATAGCTTGGTGATAATTATTATGCTATCAGGATTACCTCCTACTAAGCTAAATTTTTAATGGCCATTTTTACATATGATTCCATTCTCACATTAATTGAAAATTATGCTAATGTTCAAGAGGATTTATCCTACCTAAATGTATATTTCATTGGATTGAGTTTGAGCATTTAATGGAAAAAGACTCAGTGGTATAAATATTTTGTTCTTCCTCCTCCATATTTATCTCCTTTCCAATGGAAATGGATTCAACATGTCAAAATATTTCAATTTTTGTGAATCATTTTACATTCTAAGAGACACCCTCTCATATCTAGTAGTATGTTATTAATAGAGTTGAAAATAAGTTGTCATCGTGAAGCCTCTCTCATTAGTAGGTACATGTTATATTTGTTCAAAAGTTATTATGACCACACATGTTTACTATCTACCTTGTTGTGCCCCATCTCATGCTTCTTACAACAACCATGAGGAATTTCTTAGAGATTTTTTATGGTCTAAGTCAAAGAATGTAAAGGGGTTTTATTAGGTTTCTTAGGAGTATTGTTTCCTGACCAACAACTTTGAAGGACTAGGATTGTTAGATGTAGGCCTTCATAGAGATCCCCTTTTCACCAAATGGACTTTTTCATGTGATTAATAGTCGATAGAAATGGAAAATTATGCTGCATAACTGTATTAATGAGAGTTCACCTCAAGGTCACAAGACCTAAAAGGGTTTGAATTTATCAAACTTACTTTTTATTAAATCCCCTATTAAAATGGGTGGTTCATTTGTTATAAAAACTATTTGGAATGTTTAGAAGAAAATCAAACCATGACTTCTTTAGAATGGATATGAGTTCAAAACATGGCTATCCATTAATTCCCATTCAGTGTCGTGGTCATTTGTCATTACCTTCCACAATGTGCATCTTGTAAAGGTTCCTTGGGTTCATGCCATTAAGCTTTTCAAATAATGGATTCACACATTGCAAGACATATTTAATCATCCATATCGACAACTTGTGATCCAACCAAAATCTAAGGTTAGATTCTCATTAGCTAATGGCGACCTTGAATCATATCAAACCATGCTCGAAGCTATCCGACTAAGATGTCATATAAAATTGGGAATTTTCCTCTAGGCCTTAGTGGAAGGACATGAAATGGTTTCCAAATACACCTTTTCTAAATTATTCATGTAGCAAAGGCTATGATTTGCTATCTCCTAAGCTACTAATGGTGGATAAAATCAATTTTCATTTGTCACTTCATTATTATTATTGGTGTTAGCAACAAATTCTCTATTATCTGGTCTACCATTATAGAGCCTAAGCTTTCTCAAATTGCATGGTGTATTATTTATTAGGGATTACCCATTGGCCATAGGATCATTCACTAAAGTGTTCCCAATTCATGTTTCTTTTTCTATGGATAAATTGAAACCCTTATACACCTTTTATGGTTTTTAAAAAAATATCAAACCATATGGGCTTGGATTCATGAATTATTTCATCCATTTTGGTTGGTACCCTTCTTCTAGAAGCTCATTTCATTAAGGGATTGGTCATGTTTTCTGTGGCCTTCACTCAATTCTGGCATGGTTAGGTGGAAATCCTTTTCTTCATATGGAAATAGAGAAATTCTATTCTATTTTCTCAATGATTCATTTGTAGATTGTAATGTTTCAAATTTTAACAAAGCAATGTTTGTTTTTAATGGTTTTTGACACATTTAAGTCCAAGTTCATAAGGTGGATTTGGATGTGGCCCACTTTTAGAATCTTCTACATCACTAGGAGAATCCTCCTTACCTTATTTCTCAAGTTATGATGACCTCTACCAGTCAGGCTTCCTCTTTAGGTGGCCACAATCGTCAGCATAGTCATTATCATCACAACACATGTAATCATTTTGGGTGGGCTACCATTATCCTTTTCCATCTTAGCAGCGAGCATAGGGATCATTGCCTCCTCACCATCACAACTTGGGGCATGCCACTAGATACTAACAAGTTAAATCGACATGAATTGGCTATTTTGCCACCCCTTTGATAGGAAAATTAAAATGAATATCAAAACGTGTCCTCTGAAGTTGCTGCCATGAGATGGGAGATGATTCCCTTATGGGAAATACCTTCATGGCAGTCGGTGGCACAAGATCAATGACTATTATTAACAAATTCTATCTCTTTTTGCGCTGCGGCCTAATGTTATGATTTTATAGTTTGCTTTTTTACGTATGGGCTCCATTTTTATTGTTTTTTTTTCATGTTCCTCAAAACATGTTTGAACTTGAGGTGTGTTTGCATGCTACCAAAATTTTTTTATGAATAATTTTACCATCTTATTTATTAGTAATACATGATCTATTTCATAGCCACAAACCTTTTTCCATGTGTATACTTCCCATTTACACAAAACCATATGAAAATTACATGATTGTTAGATAATGGTTTGTTTGAGACTCCCTTAAAAATAGGAGATGCTTAAAAAAATTCAGGTGGAATCAGGTATGGAATTTGATTGTCACCGCTGTCTATCAAAATAAAAATCTATGACAATTTAATCAATCATCTAGCTTTCCAATTTATGTTTTAAGAAAAAATAGAAATTGTCAAAAAAAAATTTTAAAGAGATCAAAATGATCAATTTTATCTTTTGAAATAATTAAGATTTTCAACTTAAAAACATTTGAACTTCATTCACATATAATTGTATTATAAACATGCCAAAAATTATAAATACATTAATGAAGAGATAAAAATTGAAATGATATTAAGAAAACATTTAGTTTTGATAGTAAAATAAACCTTCATTCAAATAATGTTGTAGATCTATCTAAAATTACATTGATAGATTCATGTGTAAAGGATCCATAAAATAAAATTTAATTAATTAAAAAAATATTAGAAGAAAAAAGATAAATAAGGGTGATTTTGTAACAAAAACTGTGAAATAATAGTTTCCTTTTATAAATTATATAAAAATGAAATTTAATATTTTCCTTTTGTAACTAACAATTAATCTAAATTACTTATTTCTTTTAAACAAAATCATGAATAAAAATAATTTACTCAACTTTTTGATTGATCATTTTTATGGTGTGTTACATTTGGGTTACAGAGGGAACATACAATGGGTAAGGAGAATTTATGTCATAAAAATCACACTGGGCACGATCTCATCCTCAACCGTTTGACTCTTCGTATCGAGTGTTTCCAGGCCTTCACTCAACAAGACTTTATCCTTAGTGGACTCATTAAAAGCCATACACGAACACCGATACACCAAAGGTCATTTGACCTTTTACTCAATTTTCAAAAAAAAAAAAACTCTTTCACTTTTACAAACATTTCAAACCATAATAATACGAAAATTTAATTTTGGAAATAATATCTTCAACATAATTTTTTCTATGAACATTTAATAATATAATTTTTAAAACAACAAAAAAATCCTTCTAACATAGTAATAAAAATTATCAAATTTAGATATAATTTAACTGATTCAATTTCATTTTAAGCTATAAAATACGGTTAATGAAACCATACTTAGTGAAATTCCTAGCACGAGAACAAATTCAGAGAACATTCATGAACAATATCTTGTCACACCGACTCGGTAAATAAATTTCAATTATTCCTACTCAAAATCCACCTACAACTTAATATCATTCTCTATATTTAATGACAGGTAATGTTTTAAGATCTATCTAACTTGAAAGAAAATAATACACAAGGCATTAAAACGTTTGACACCGAGAATTAAAAACAATGGCAAGTTGTTGAAATATTTCTTTGTGTGTTTAATTGTTACCTAAGGTAGCAACTTTCTTCCATGGACACAAAATATTGAGGAAAAAATGGTCCATAGAAAAAAAAATTCAATAATATAAAAATACTGTAAATTTTATATATATATATATATATATATATATATATATATATATATATATATATATATATATATATGATAATTTTAATAACTAAACATATAATTATATAACAAATTTAAAATTATTTAAATCGTAAGGAATTATATAATTATTGTAGTGTATTATTAGATAATAAAATACATTTATTTGACTTTAATTAATAATAAACAACTTTCATAATAATTATAAGATGAATTTTAAATTTGTTTTGGTAGATTTGTAATTTTTGTCAACGTCATATATATTATTTTTTCTATATTTGAAATTATCAAAGGTTCAAATATTCTGAATGGAGAAAAAGGAAAATCTCTCCCCTTCCACCATATTTGGTAACTACGTTGTTACCAATAAATTATAAAAGAATATACTAACAATATATGGATAATCAAACCTATAAGATATGCATTCAATTGTGACAGATAATTTTCTATTAACAGTGTGTAATTTCCCTTATTGGCATGTATGTAAAATGTGGAGGTATACAACAACGATGGATTTTGTTCTACACCAATTTCTAAAAGAGTGTCTCGTGGGATATAATGATTGAAACATGTACACACATTTTGAAGATGTTTAAACAAATTCTTTTGTGTAATACATTGATTGTAGTTCATATGTGTAAAGCCAATAACCATAACCTTCACTACAATTCTACATGCATATGCATGGTGAAACAATTTACGAAGATCTCTCAAAATATTATTGTAAGTATTTCCGTGTGAGTTGTAGTTAACATGTCATAATTTATGAGTGCAAGGGTGTGGCTTGATGGTGGGGCTTGAGTGCTCACCAACAAGCCACCCAGGTTCTGATCCCCCAGGCCCCAGGGGATTGGTTATCCTTGCATTTACACAACCGGTTGGGAGGAATCACCTTGCCTTAGCACGCCGTGAAGTGTGTTAGGACGCTCGGTCATTAACTCCTGTAGTATTAAAAAAACATGTCATAATATATTTACTTTGGGCTAGACAAAGTGAGAGCACTTAGGGCTTCAGTGAAGGCCTTTCAAGTGGTGGTGGTTATTAGTATGTGTGGCTCTGCACAAATATGACCTACATCTACCCATGGGACTTGTAAGTTGTGGTCCATTTTATAAATTCATTTTTTTATCTTTATGTCATTTATTTGACAAGAATTAGGATTCTTGTTGAGTTGAAGGATCATACCAAAAATGCAAGGAATACATCTTTTTGGTTGAAATCTAGGTTTATTTCAAAGTACACTTGAAGAAGATCCTATTGTATTATACCCTCAAGGCATTAAAATAGTTGAGGAAGATCTTATTATCGCCTTTGAGCACAATTAAATTAAAGAATAAATGTTGTCCTTATCAAATAAGGGCTTAATTTTAGGTTGAAGGCTTGATCATGATAAAGAATTACAAGCCTTGGTAATAAAGCAATGTAAGTTTAAAGTACAGATAGATATCTAATGGTTGTTGGACCATTGGTGAAGTTGTTAAGTTTGTAAAGATCCCACCACGGTTCAATTCTTGCATAGTGCAAAGGACCGTAGATACCGTAATAAGGGATGAGGTTGAGATAGTGCCTCAGAATTTTTTTGGTGGAGCGGAAACCCCTTAGTCCTTGACATCTAATCCTACGATATATGTGGACCTCACCCATGCCAAAAAATATGTTCAAACAAAAAAAAGCACAAATAGATATTCACTATGACTCACGAGATGTTTTTGTTACTATTTGTTCAACTGAAAAATAAAGCTAATACACCACTTTAGAACCTCAATTTTAACTTCTATCAATAGTGTAACATCTTGCCCTTTTGAGTCCCAAAATTGATGACCATATCGATGGACGACATACCATGCTAAACTTGTTAAAATGAAGTGTTAGGTATAATCCACATTGCTGAAAATAACTTGTTATCTCTCGAAAGTGCACCCAGTAGAGAGATGGTTGTATGTTTTCTAAGCTTTCTCTAGATCTCTCTCTTTCATAGATACAATGGAAACACCTCAGGTTTGCGGGTATACCTATTTTTGAGGTGAGTCTCCGGTATCAAGGCTGGTTCCTTCTTGATGTATCCTAAGATAATTTTTTGGGGTTTTGAGGGAAGTAAGATGACTATAAAATAAATTTAAACTGGGGTGATACACCAAAATTGTTGAGGGATTTGACTGAGTACATGCAGAAGTATCTAAGAATGAATTCTAAATGCACAAACCAATACTTTTCAGTAGAATATTAAGGTCCAGACACTTAATGTATTGAGGGAAAATTCACAACAATACTGTTAAGATACAGATGCACACTAATATTATGTAGAAATTACTAAATTTGCAACAAGGTAGGATGATTAACTAGGGAATTTGACATTCATAAGGATTAATAAGACATACAAAAGACTACAATTTATTGGAAAGGAAGAATGTAATTCTCATTCAAAGGGCAATAACTGGCAAAAATCTACTTCAGCACTCATGTGTCAAAAATTCCTCCCCTTGTGCTTTGCCAATGCACACAATATATAGCAAAATTATTCATCCCACCCATCCTAAAAATAGACTAAAAATTGTACTTGCCCATGCATCCCTATTTTTATCCTTTATCATGAATAAATAAAGGAATAAAAATAAGTATGCTAATACAATGAGGCATTAAAAGCCTTGGTTACAAAAATACAACTCAGTGAAAATGCAGTTGAGTGTTCTATTTTTAATAAAGTTGGGTGAATAATTCTGCTAATAATAAACTTTTCTTGATGAGCAAGTATTCTCTAATGCATGCAATATCTGTCTTCTTGTGCTTGATAGAGTTAGGTTTTCATTGTGGTTAATATTTTTTGAGTAAAAACGAACTCAACCCTAATCATTTCACTTGGTGTTTAGTCTCTAGGATAAGCCCTGGAATTTTTTTTACGTGCCCTCTATTTTTGATTATCTGAAAGCTCGATTCGTCTATGAAGATGTCATTTGAGGCACTAAATTTTTTAGATTTTCCTTCACTTCGACTCTCTATTTAACTGTATTTTTATCTGAAATGAGGATGTTCAGTGTTTTGAAGCTCTATGAAGTCATGATTTGTGATCTTCGAGCATTCGAGAGATAACGACTGCCATTTTTTGATCATTTGAGCTCTGAACCATTATTTGCAAAACGAACTGTGTGAGTTTTGGGTATGGATACTTGTATTCAAAGCTGACTGTAGCTTGGTTAAATATTTCTTATAGATTCTTTGTTTTTGTTTATACAGAGGCATGCTTTGAATTTTTGGGTAAGTGTTTATGAGCTCTCTGCCTTGGAAATTTACTTTGAATCTCTGATTTAGATGAGTCAAGATGGTGTTTTCTTCTGCCTACTAGAATAACTTTGTTTCTGTATTTTTTTCAGCATTCTGTCCTTGACTTTGAGGTTTTCTTCCTGGGTTTATATCTCTTCATGAGTCTAACCTTGAACCTATGGTGGTGCATGTAAAACTGATTCATTATTTTTAAAATTGCTTTGTCCTATTGGCTCCTGTATGGCTATCGTTGTTGTGGATTTTAAGGTTCTGGGTGAAATATTTATAAGATGATCTCCATTATTAAAACCTTCGAGCTCTCTTTGAGGATTTTGTGCATTCGTACTTCATTACTCTTTGGTCCTCTGGTGTGGTTGTTCTGTCTGTACACAAGCATGGTTCAAGGTTTATGAAATATCTATTTTGCACTTCATTCTCATTGAGAAAGGGCTATGTGGAAGCTTTAATGGCCCCCATGAAGAAAAAGGTAAGCTCCATGTTTGGCAACTGTAAATAATGCTTCCATTATTGAGTTTTTGAGATTTGTTATCATGTTTTACTTGATTCTGAAACCCTTGTGGTTTTCTAGTCATTTTCTGCTATGTGACACCATTACGAGCTTATAAATCATTCTAGGTCTTTGTTCTTGACTGACTCCCTCCATGTTTTCATTCATTTCGAATGCTAGCTTGGTGATTTTCAATCCATCTTGAATCTTTTGAAAAACTCTTAGTATATCTATAACAGCCATGGACAAAATGATGTATTCCCTTATCTTTATTCATTATTCTGTACTGTGGCTCAAATAATAAATCATTGTTCTGTCTTCAATGGGTACTTGAAATATCTTTCCCTTGTGTTTCCTTAACTCTCAAAGATGGATATTTTTCTTGAAAATGGAAATAGAAGAGGATACATATTGATGGGTATCTATGTTTTCTCATTTCTTGACATTATTTGTTCAAAAATGAGGAAGTTTGACACTCTTGTGTTGATCTATGTGAATGGTTTTGAATGTATTCTTTCGATTCTGCATTATGCATAAGTATTTCATAACATTTTATAACTCCTTGATGGTTGCTTCAAACTTGCAGCTTGTACTGTGAATGTGATTTTAGCCTTTGTGTAACACTTATTATCTCTAATATACTTATTATTGAGAAGGGCTCTTGTACAATGTGCTTTTCTTAATCATGCATTTTTTGATAAATTTAGATTCTGTACAAACTTTTCTTATGAATTTGGTAAATATCCTTAAGGAGTCTAAATAATTGATGTCTTTCCTGTTCCTGTTCTGAAACAGAAAACATCCTGAAAAGTTTCCTTACTCTTGTGGAAGTGTGTAAAAGTATTTCACTTTCATGACTCTAATCATCTTCAGTATTTTGTTTAATTTTTTTGTCCTGATTGTTTGATGGTTTCATTTCTGTGGAGAAATCATACACTGTTATCCATCACTACACCATGAATTTGCTTACTCCTTAAGTATTGATGGTTTTGCATATCTGCAAATGATATTTTATTTTATTGATCCATGTTGGCTTCTTGAACAATGTAATGGCTTTGAAGCTGTGCAAATGTTCCTTTTTCTATTTCAATGATAGCTTCGTGAGCACTGTAACTTCTATACTTGATGAAACTTAAATAAGTTACTTTTTCACAAGGTTCAAAACTATACTTAGCCATTTAAAAATTGAAGCTAATCTTGAATGATTTGTACTCTTAATTTGTGTTTCTTCTTTCTTCAATGACGATG
Organism: Taxus chinensis; assembly: GCA_019776745.2. NCBI lineage: Eukaryota > Viridiplantae > Streptophyta > Pinopsida > Cupressales > Taxaceae > Taxus > Taxus chinensis. The sequence goes on along the minus strand of CM034155.1, from coordinate 603,104,728 downwards.
TTAATTTGTGAACTATCTTCTTGAATACTTGTAGATTTTTTATTCTATATGCACTTTGTCATCTTGCAAGCTATGATGAGTTTCTTGACTAAAATGAATAAGAGGTTTTTCTTAATGATTTCCTTTCATTTAAGAAACTATACTTGTGGCACATGAATATTGTCAATTATTGTACATGTAATCTCTTGAACTTATATTATTGGAGAAAACTATGTAATTGATTCATGAGAGCATAATTGTTTGCAAACTATGTCTATTTTTCAATTGCATGAGAAACTGTATTTGGTCCATGAAAACAAAAAACTAGAGACTCTTTGTGGAATGATTGCATATAAGTATTTTTAGTTTCACTTGTTGGGCAATTGAGCTGTACATCTGTATCTCTGAAAATGATTAGAACTCTTAAGATTTTGGAAGTAGTCCTTGTAATGATAAAAGTTTAGCACTCGATCTTCTGAATGTTCGGTACTTTCTGAGTGAACTGCAGTCATGCAAAATTATGATGCTTTATATAACGAAAATTTAGATATAAACTTCACTTGTTGCTATGATTTGCTTATTCTTAAACTCGTATGTGAATACAAAATGGATATAGATGGATGAGCTTATAGCTGAAAATTGAAAACATGTACTTAAACTTTCCATTAGGTTGTTTCATTTGGTATCTTAAAATTCTCTTTTGATTGCATGACTTACTTTGCTATTACTATACTGCTCCTTTTTAGTGTACATTGAACTGGTTGCATTCTTTATACCATATAAGTAACTTGTACTTGACTGAATCTGTAGCTTTGACTATACAATGTATTATCTCCTTTCTTTATTACTATTTGATTTATCTAAGCATGTACTAGCTTGAAATAAAATGATGGAAAGATGTAAAATGTCCATTTTACATGACGAAATCCCTATCAAAATTTTCTCAGATTCCTTTTTCCATTCTGTTTCTAGATATAACTTCTCTTATTCAAGTTGTTAGAAAATGTAGCACTAAACTTGCATTACTTTTATGGATTAGTACATGCACATATTTGTACATTCAACCTTTAGTTTGAACTGAAATAAATTTACTTTTTTTATTCAAGTTACAGAATGTAACACTTCTTTCTTCTTACTTGTATCTACACATTTAGATAAACTAGTTAGAAAACTTTAGGCTTTTTGGCCTCTCTTTTATTCCATAGTTTTTCTCTCTCCTACTTTCTGAGTGAATGAGTCATGTAATGTTGCTATAGAATAGTGCTTGTATTAGTTATACCTTTGATCTTCATGTAACTTATACCTCCTGATGCTTGGAGATCCACTTGCACGTAAATTGGATAGTATAGGAATATGAATCAACCTTGAGCTCGTGATTGACAATCTTTCTTTTTCTTGTTTTCAGGTACAGTGTCATTTGCTAAGAAGCAAGGATGAAGATGGAGACAAAGTTGGAGCTGGAAATGCATCAACTGAAACAAAATAAACCCAAGGTAATGATGGGTTCTTTCATACTCCTTTAATTTATTTTTCATGCATATGTACCTCTTACTTCAGTAGTTGTAATTTACTTTTAGTTACATCCCACGGCTTGTGTGGGAACATTTGAAATTCCTTATGAATAAAACATTGAATTTTGAAATTGAGTTGTGTATTTATTTCTGTATTTCATCTTTGTATATGGATTGTATAATGAATTAAACAAACTCAATAACATAATTGAATGTATTTAATCATGAAGGAAAGAACTTTAAAATACCTGTAACTTTATCAATGAACTTTGACTACTGAAATATGCAACTATGATTTTTGTTCCAAAACTTAACACTTCATCTATTCTGTATTTTCATGTCTTCATCAAGATTTCACATCTGTCCTTCGGGGCTTTGTGTTCTTTTGCTGAAGACAATCATGAAATTATAGACTATGTGATCTGTTACGTTTTGTAACAACACACATAGCTACAAATTACATGTAGTCATTAATTAATCTAACTGAAACAATATTGAAATAAAATAATCTCCCTAGCTTAGGGTCACTTCACCAATGCCATCCATCGTAACGAAGTTTCGAGTTGCCCATTTTTACACGAGTACAAAAATTTCAACATTTCTGGCGATCCTACAGGGAAAGCTGTCTGCTAGCTTGTAAACATGTGCCTTTCTCTTTGTCCATTGGGCATGGAGTCCAAAGTATGTAATCAAAATCTACCTTCCTGAAGGTCCAACCCTTCCAAAATGAACTAAAACTAGGAAGGATCTGGTAAACCAGATCACGTGCATGAATGCACTTTTATTGAATTGAAAAATATACAATGTGCATGAAGCACTTATTGAAAGGGAAATCCTACTCTAAATAAACACTGTAGGATTTTCAATAACAGTGTTTGAGAAACATACCATTCACAGGAATGGGAAGTTCCTCTCCATTCAGCCTTGAAAGTTGAAAAGCATTGTGTTCTTTGCAGGCTGAAATCATATAAGACCACTCCAGATTGTGTCAAACTTTGAAGTGGTTTCCTAACTTTGCATGATCAACATCCCATTTCAACACAATGTCTCCTTCATTGAATATTATAGATCTTAGCCTTCTTATCAAAAAAATTTCTTCATCTATTTCTGATTCTTTTCCATGTTCATATGAGCTTGATCTCTAAGCTCTTGTAATTCCATCAATTCTGTATAACGAATCTGCAATGGTTCATTCTCAATTAGCTCCATCCTGATGTAGTAAATCTAATGCAGGTAACTCAACTGAAATAAGCATTCTTGCTTCTCTTCTGTAAACAAGCTTGTATGGTGAATTGCCAACTGATCTTTTAGGAGTCACTCTGTCAGCCCAAAGTGCTGAATTCAACATTAGATGCCAAGCTCTCTGGTTATCTTTGAGTGTTCTTCTGATGATCCTTAGAAGATTCTTGTTAGTACTTTCAGCTAACCCATTACCTTGTGGGTAATAATTAGATGACGTACTTAAATAAATTTCTGTGTTTGATAGCCCAATCTATTACCTTTGCACCAAGAAATGCTAAGGCATTATCTGAAATGATAGTTGTTGGAACACTGAATTTGTAAACTATACCTTCATAAAAGGATAGTATCAAAGTTTCGTTAGCATCTTTCAAAGCTATTGCTTCATTCCAACATGTAAAGTAATTTGTAGCTAGTCAAAATCCACTTGTGTCCTTGTGATGAAGGTGGGTTTATCATGCCAATAAAATCAAGACCCCACTGCATGAAAGGATGATCCATTGAAATAGGTTGTAGGGGCAACGAAGCTAAATGTTCTTTTCCAACAAAGAAAACACATTTCTTACAATTTCTGATCCATTCGAAACAGTCTTTGAATATGTTAGGCCAATAGTAACCAGCTTTCATAATTTTTAAGGCTATGGTACGTGCTGAAAATGACCTCCTACAGGTCCTTCATGGAATTCAAATAATAATAATTGAATTCTATCATAATCAACACATCGCAACAAGATTCTGTTTATATATATTTTGAATAACACACCATCAATAAAAACATAAGGTACAACTTGTAACCTAAAATATCTTCATTTTTTCTTATCCATACCTTCCAGATAAGTGCCATGTTGTAGATACTTAACTAAATCAGTCATCCATCTTGATTCTTGAACTTCTTGAACAAGCTCAGGTTGCTGATTTTCTGGTTGTTGATTTGCACCATGTATATCTGATTGTTGATACGTAACTTCAACATGTTGTTCTGGATCTTTTGATTTTGCAGCCTGTTATTTTTCCATATCAGACAATCAGGTGTTCACATAAACCTTTACCTCAAAATGTTTTCACAACATAGATATCAATGTCGTATTCCATAACCTTTCGTTATCCAGCCTACTCTCTTCTCATTCAATTCTTTATTTAACAAGAAATATTTTACACTTGGATGAGAAACAAGAACATGTATCTTATTGTTTGAAAGCATGTACTTAAAATTCCTTAGTCCTCTGACTACTGAAAGTACTTATTTTTCAAGAAACGTGTACCTTGTTTCGTAGTCATGCAAAAATTTTCCAAAGAAAGAAATTGGCTGCTCAATATTTTCATCATTAACCTGAGTTAATATAACTTGAAATTGTTTCAGCTCCTGCAAGTGCATACATTGTAAAATCTTTATCAAAATTTGGATTTGCAAGAGTAGGAGCTTGAGAAATGGCTATTTTAATTGCTTCAAACCCTTCTCTCCCTTCACTGGTCCAAGAGAAAGTTCTTCTCTTTCTTCAACATAGTTGTCAATGGTTTAACCAATGCTACAAAATCTGGAACAAATCTTCTAACAAAGTTGATTTTTCCCAGAAAGCTTTGTAATGCCTTTTTGTGATGAGGAAATGATAGCTGTGATATGGCTTCAATTCTAAAAGGGTCAATTGCTAAACCTTGTTTAGAAACAATATGACCAAGCAATTTACCTTGATGTACTAAAAAAGATAGACTTTTTGGGATTCAATGATATTCCAAACTGTCTGCATAACTGAAAAGTCTGTCTTAAATGTATTAGATGTTCATCTGGAATTTTTTGAAAATACGGTAACATCGTCCAAATAAACAAGTATGCATTTATTTAATAAGCTACAAAAATCCATGTCCATTGCACATTGAAACGTTGCATCAACATTTGAAAGGCCAAAAGGCATTCTTTTATAAGCATAAGTACCCCACTTGGTGGTAAATATTTTCTTGTACCTATCTTCTTCTCATACTAGAATCTTGTATTGTATCCACTATAACCGTCCAGAAGAGATAATCTATTAGAACCAAAAACCATTCTTCAAAATTAGATCCATAGTTGGGTAGTGGGTAATGATCTTTTTGTGAAGTTTAATTAAGATCTTAAAAGATTTTTGTAAAATACACACATAATCTTATTTCTCCATTATTTTTCCGAACAGGAACAAGATTGGCTACCCAACTTGAATGCTTAACTTGAAATATAATACCTAATTCGATCAACTTAGATAACTCTTTTCTCATTAGAGGCTCTGTTCAATGATACTGTTGTGCTAACTGAATTTGGCATAATTTGCAAACTATGTTGTGCCAAACTTGGGATCAAAAGGATCTTAGTATTTCCAAGTTTCGAAAACATCCTTAAATTCTTTACAAATATTGATAAAGGAACTTTTCTAAGCTAAGGAACATACCTTTCCAAGAAACAAATTTTTTACATCATCAACTAAGATCTCTTCATAGTTATCTTCATGGATTGATATCTTTGTTTTGTCTTTCCTTAACTGATCATCAATGCTGAAGATGTCTTCCAATGTGAATAAACCTTAAGGTAGATTATTGGCCTCCAATTGAACAACCTGGTCACCATATAAGTGTTGTAATTTTTCTTCATTTACTGCAGAAAAGTCAGCTTCTTGCTGAAAAAACCTACAATTTTTTTCATCATTTTCAAAAAATTACTAGGTTCAAATCATTATAATTGTATAGAAGTCCTGACATGATAACACAAGATAGCACAAGAATAGAATAATATTCAATGTATTTCAATGTGTGTTGTAAACAAAATAACATAGCCAATTGTAACGTTGCGGGAGGAGGAGCTTCAGTTATAACTGTCCAACTGTCCACCATAACAACAATGTATGTAATTTAAACTAATGCTAACATTCCCCCCTTGATTACATTGTTCATACAAAGATACATTTCCTGATGATAGGTCCCCCCATTAATGAGAACACTGCAAAGAGAGACTTCACATGAGCATAACCAACATGGTATCTAGATTTCACATGGTTTTTCTAAGGTATGACCATAAACCTATTAGACAAGAACACTTTCCTGACTGTTCACCTCAGTGGTCAAACATCGCTTCCATGAATCAAGAGGATTTTATCTTGGTGGTTTTACAGGTTAACAATGAACCCAAGAGGATGATACCTCGGTGGTTTTAGAAACAGGATTACCACAAACCCAAGAGGATGATACCTCGGTGATTTTACAAGATTACCACGAACCCAAGAGGATGATTTTGGTTTTTAAGAAACAAACCCAACTTTGAGTACCATGCATAGCTTTCAGTGCATTGCTGCTCCCCATGACACTCTTCAATTAGGAGGTCCCAAATAGGAAAATATGCACCATCTGCACTTTATTAAACAACTAAACAACATAGGATACATAATAAAAATATACTAACAAATATTCCACATTCAAGAGTAAGAATCATAGCAATCATGTTCTTAGTTGTAGCCACTTCATGTCAATTGTCATTTATTCCAATCTTCAACAGCAAAGGTTTACAAATCACTGCCACTGAATGTTGCCCTTGAATAAGTTGTTTTTTCCCATAATGTGAAATGTGAATAATGAGAAAGAGACTGCATCAAGAAACATGCTATTGACTGGATCTCGCCACTTAGACCTTGTTGCACATGGTTTATGTTACAAGTGAATGTATTCACAAGGAAATCATCTTCTTTTCGAAGCACAACACTCAGAGGATCAATTAAAAATGAAGAACCATTGGAAAACAACTATGCTCCAAAGTAATCCATTTTCAGCATCTGATCACAAAACAACAAAACACAAAACAAAACAAAAACTGAAATAAACATGTAAACAATTGAGGAATAGGTCCTCAATACCTTCATTCTGCCACAATTTTTGTCGACGGTAACATGTCACTTACGGCTTGCAAGATGTTGTTGGATTTCCTCTAGCCTCCATTTTCCTCCGTCCTTGCACTTTAATTATTTTTACAGTATTTAAATTCTGTAAGATAACGATAATAATCTAAGTACCTTCATCTTGTGGTAGAAGACTATGGACTCATCTATTGCCAGAAGTAGGGAATAAGATTGCTCATCAATGATTGTAAGAATGCCATTGTAAATCCTATAAATTCATCCTCAACTTTGTGATGGTACTATTTGATCCATTTAACATTAACATCATTGCCCTTTGCCTCTTATTTTTTCTCAATGGATGACATCAATCTGCCATGAAGCTCTTCGTGCCCCAATCACATTCTTTTAGCCAACTGAAAGTAGATTCCTTTCCTCTACTGTGAGCTGAACATCTAACTTGCAAAATTTCTTCATTGAGTCCACCATTTCATCATATCGTTCAGCCTGCTCTGCAAGGCTTTGTCATGTACGCATGATTCTCCCTCTCTTTGCCTATCATTGTCAATGTGAATTGGAGCACATAACCCTCAAATTTGGGGTTAAAAAGAGCCAAATTAACTAGATGAAAATAATATTCTTGGATGAAGGAATGTTAGAATCCTTGCACAAGCTCACCTTTCTCGCTTCTTCTCTTTACATACCCTCCGTGATGAAGTACTCTCAGAAGTAAATTACCTTGGTCTGCAACTGACAATAACAGGTTAGGTCTACCAATTCTTCACACAAGTTTCCACTTCAAGATTGTCTGAAGAGCTGCCACGTCCAAAAATATTCTGACTTTCACGCTTGAAAAGGAGAAAGAAAATTTCTGCCATATGTCTTCCAATGAAGGTCTCAGCAAATTATCCGTGCCAAGGATAGATTTATATGCTCTTACCAATTAGCACATAGACAACACCATATAATAATGTTGCAATGTATTTCTTGTGTTTACAACACAAAATAGCATAGCCATATAAAGGTTGTGAGAGGAGGAGACAATTATAACATGTCCACCTAGCCAATTCAAATGTATTAATTTATAGAAGGCTAACATTACAATCATCTTTATATGAGGCTAAATCTCATTGTTTTTAATCTGTTCCAACACTTCAAAACTAGCACCAATTGCTGCAAGTCTATCTGCATGCTTTGTTTTCTGTTCTTGGAATGGACTGGATATTAATAGCATCGAAATATTCCATTAAGCTTGAAACTCTATGTATATAAGACTTCATTAATGGATTCTTACAAACATTGAAATTTCCTACTTTGATTGATAACCAACTCAGAATCACCAAAAAACTGTAACATGCTAATACCTCTCTTTCTGGCCCAAAGTAAGCCATGAATTAATGCTTTATATTCAACTACATTGCAAGTACATGAAAATTGGAGACTCAAAGCTAAGAAATACCTTTCATTCATGGGGGAAGTGAGCATCAAACCTGCTCCTTGTCCTTTCTTGTTCTTAGCTCCATCAAAATGAAGCTTCCAAATCCCTTCTATTGCATGTTTTGTTTTGGACAACAAGGGAATTGGTGTGTTTTCCTCATGCAAGCAATACACACCAAATAGATGTTCTTCAAATTCTTTGAAAGGATCATGAGCATGTTCTTCATGTGTCTTTTCATCCATGTACAAATTAGAAACACCATCTAGTGCTGAAACATGAGTTGTATTATCGAAATCAGACTGGTCTAAGGCTACATAATTAGCTAATGCATTAGAAGTATGAGGCTAGATATGAAATTTTTCCAATGGTTTAGAATTGATAGTAACTTTGGTCCCATAACATGAAGTGAAGAAAAAAAAGGACCAATATGAAGAGATATAACCTCCTATTTTTGATGTGAAATCTCTAGATAAGCATATAGCAAAAGTAAGGAGGTAAATCTACAACAATAACATCTTGCAAAATGGAAACATTCAAACAAACATGTAATGCTTACCTCCAAATTTTTGATGACATCAACTGTATTAGTTGCAGTCCCATCAAGCTGTAGCACACTCTTCTATGTAGGTTCATACTACAAACCCAACTTTTCTGCAATTGCTTTTGGAATAACTGTGCTACTTGCACCACTATCAACCATGTAATTATGAATAAGATGCTCTCCAATAATTAGATAAAAATAAAATGGTGGTGGTTTCTTGATATCATGAGCATGTAAGAACCTTTTGAATCATCCATTTAACTTCTTTAATGTGGTCCTGTTCCATTGTCCCAAGGACCATGTCTATTTTCTGAACTTCCTTTTCTGTTGTTTTTGAAGAAATCTTTAGCTTAGTAAGTTCATGAGAAAGCAACTCTTGTTGTTATTGAATACTTAGGGCATCCCACATTGAGATATTAACAGTTATGATTTTTCATTATATCTATAATGTTAAAAGAAGCAACCATTTTAGAAATAGATTCTACTATTTTAGCATAGGCTTTAGCAAAGACTGACTTTTCTTTTGTAGCCTTTGAGATCTGAGGTATGAAAAGTCTTCTTGGATCAGATTGTAATGAATTTGGTTGGTCCTTTTAGATTGGAAAACTTGTTGTTTTATGAGGAACAAAAGGAGTATTGGCTATTTTTTGACATGCAGTTGCTATTTTATCTGTGATTGTGGGAAGAACAGGCCTATTTTGCTACTTTCCTCTCTCCTAGGCATTTTCTTGAGCTCTAGTCGTAACTGCAATAAAATAATCTTCACTCAAATTGACCAAGTTCTATTTAGGTGTTTTCTGAACATGATTTTCTTACTACCCACCCTCCATTTGAGGCATGAACAATGTCTTAGGTTGAAGTTGTGCAACAAGGCTTATATTCAGGAAATCATTTGGGAAACTTGTAGCTGAATGAGGTTGATTACAAGGTTGACACCATTCTTCTGCAGCCATATTAACTAGGACTAAAGTGTTAGATGTACTAGGAGCCTTTGGGTCAAACTACCTTTGCTGATATGGTTGTCTATAATTCTGATTTTGTTGATAAGGTTGCCTATTTTGCTAGTTTTGCTGATAAGGAGCTTGATAAGGCCTACTAAGTAATGTAAGTCTATTTTCAATTGAAGTTAGCTTGTTTCCCATAGTCTGTAAAGCTTTCCAAACATCATCTGATGGGCTACAATACTAGGTTCTATAATGGTGATAGGCTGTGGGATAGATGCCAAGTTTGCTAAAAAAGGCATTGAGGTCCTTGGTGCTAACTTTCTGACTTAAATAAGATTATTTTCAGCTTTATAGCAATATCATAAGCTTACGGGAGAGTTTCACCTCCCATGGAATGAATCATAGTTGAAATATCACTGTTTAAGGCTCTCAAGTAGTATAAAAAAGCATGGTCAACTTGAGGCTTGACACTTGCTGGAATTCTTTCCCAAGTTCTAATAAAATGGATATTAAAACTAGCCATAAATTCATGAGGGGATCTTCTAATTGTAGACAACTATTCTATGAGAGATAAATGATCTGAGTTATCTTGAAATTGTTTCAGCAATTTAGCATCTAACTCATCCCAAGTTCTTATACTTCCAATCTCTAAATTTCTATACCATTACAAGGCTTTCCCTTTAAAGGATGCAACTAGAAGTCTCAAGGCTACATCTTCATGTGTTATATTATGGACTACACATAGGGCTATAACATCTTTGATATGTTCGATAGGTGTAACCTAATTTTCACCAGTAAATGTAGGTAATATTTTCATGGCAACATTTGGGATATCATGATAGACTAGAATTACTAATGGGCTTTCATTAGTAAAGGTCACAAAATACCTAGGTGGTTGAATAGCCATTGGGAAAACTGGGATTTGAACAAAGAAATTGATACGTGGTGAAGGAGGATTAGGAGGAGGGTTGTTAAAACCAAGCCTATTATAAGGTAGGGTGTTACTAGATCTTCTTGTTGTTGCAGAATTCAAAGGTAAAGAAATAAACTCAGAAGGAATTCATCTTACTGATGATCTTGTAGTCATTTTAGGCATGGAACATGCTACAAAATTGGTTTAAGGCATGGAACATGTTGCCAGGAGAGTGTCACCTCCCATGGACTGAATCATAGTTTAAATATCATTGTTTAAGGCTTCAAAGTAGTATAGAAAACATGGTCAACTTGAGGCTTGAAACTTGCTGGAATTATTTCCCAAGTTCTAATAAAATGGATATTAAAACTGACCATAAATTCATGAGGGGATCTTTTAATTGTAGACAATTTTTCTATGAGAGATAAATGATCTGAGTTATCTTGAAATTTTTTCAACAATTTAGCACCTACAATCTCTAAATTTCTATACCATTGCAAGGCTTGCCCTTTAAAGGATGTAACTAGATATCTCAAGGCTACATATTCATGTGTTATATTATGGACTACACATAGGGCTCTAACATCTTTGATATGTTTGGTAGGTGTAACTTGATTTTCACCAGTAAACATAGGTAAAATTTTTGTGGCAGCATTTGGGATACCATGATAGACTGGAATTACTAATGGATTGTCATTAGTAAAGGTCACAAAACTTCTAGGTGGTTGAATAGCCAATGGGAAAATTGGTATCTGAACAAAGAAATTGATATGTGGTGAAGGAGGATTAGGAGGGTTGTTAAAAACATGCCTATTATAAGGTAGGGTGTTACCAACTCTTCTTCTTCTTGCATAATTGAAAGGTAAAGAAATAAAATCAGAAGGAATTTGTCTTACCGATGATCTTGAATTCATTTTAGGCATGGAAAATGCTACAAAATTGGTTTGAAATCAGTCTCACGAAGTCAGAAAATAAATCTTTAAATCTTTAGAATAAATTGTTGCAGCTTTTTGTCCTGAAAGCAACCTTTCTTACTGTGAATCTACTATAAATTGATGTAATCTTCTCACAAATCTGATTCGTTGTCCCAACGAGCATGCCAAAAAAAATTATCTCTCTAAAGTGCACCCTGTAGAGAGATGGCTACAGGTGTTATATGCTTGCTCTAGATCTCTCTCCTTCATAAATACAATGGAAATACCTCAAGTTTGTGGGTATACCTATTGTTGAGGTAAGTCTCTGGTATCAAGGATGATTCCTTCTTGATGTATCCTAAACTAATTTTTTGGGGGTTTTGAGGGAAATAAGATGGCTATAAAAATAAATTTAAACTGGGGTGATACACCAAAATTGTTGAGGTTTTTGACTAAGTACATGCCCAAATATTTGAGAACGAATTCTAAATGCACAAACCAATATTTTTCAGCAGAATATTAAGGTAGACACTTAATGTATTGAGGGAAAATTCACAAAAATATTGTTACAATACACATGCACACTAATATTATGCAATAATTACTAAATTTGCAACAAGGTAGGATGATTAACCAGGGAATTTGACATTCACAAGGATTAATAAGACATACATAAGATTACAATTTATTGGAACGGAAAAATATAATTCTCATTCAAAGGGCAATAAGTGGGAATAATATGCTTTAGCACTCCTGTGTCCAAGTAGTCTTCCCCTTGTGCTTTGCTAATGCACACAATATATAGCAAAATTATCCATCCCACCCATCCTAAAAATAGACTTAAAATTGTACTCACCCATGCACCCTATTTCTATCCTTTATCATGAATAAATAAAGGAATAAAAATAAGTATGCTAATACAATGAGACATTAATAGCCTTGGTTAAAAAAATACAACTCATTCAAACTGCAGTTGATTGTTCTATTTTTAATAAAGTTGGGTGAATAATTCTGCTAATTATAAATTTTTCTTGATGAGCATGTCTTCTCCAATGCATGTAATATTTGTCTTCTTGTGCTTGATGTGACATATGAAAATTTAATACAATTTCAAATGCAAAAATAGCATTTTAGGTTGCCTCTTGGATGCACATGCAAAAAATAATCTCCCTGTGTGACCAAAAATAATTCTTTTATCTATAATACTTTAGCAAAATATTCACCCAATGTGTGGGGACAGTCTGCAAGATTTGATGTTGACATCTGTGCACATGCTCAATTATTCATGTTGAATAATATTCCAAGAAAAATAATGCTTATCCCATCCTTAGAAAAATATTCAACCCTTGTGGGGACCACTTCTGATGTATACATGTTTTATCGAGGAATATACATGTTATTTGTGAATACTAATGTAATAGTTCAATTTTTGTGGTATTTTCCTCCATGATGTGGTCCTCTTTTAGCAAGGTCCAAGGTATCCTTAGTATCCTTTTGACTTGGGCATATACATGTATTGTTTTATGCAACCCCCATTTGAATAATCATAAAACACATGCAATGTGTTTACCTTTTTAAATTACTGGCACATATGTTTATTCATAGCATATTGTTTGATTAATCACATTATACATCATAGTCTCGGGCTCTTTTGGAAGGGTATCATTTAGTATGAAAATTTTTCCCTCCCTACGAGGCTTTGAACCTTTGTCATTATCAATGAAAATTTCAACCATGGTCGAGAAAGGGTTTTACGTTGTGAAGACACAGGGGAATTTTATTGTCCCTAGTTGAGTTTTGGAGGGCATGTTTGATCATTGATATCATACTTTTTAGTCTCCACTATTAGATCTATAACTTTTTTTTATTGTGGTAAACATGGAGTTTGCATTGATTTCAGGATCAATCCTTAGCCTTTGATCTTTGTACTATTACATCTCATCCATCGATTCTTCATCCTCTAGTTCTGGGATGTGTTAGATGGACCTTTGGTAAGCATGTGGTTGGCATTGGAGTTGGTGATTTGATTTAGAATGTTGATCTTTGTACTCTGTGATATGATCCGTTGATCCTTAACTCACTGATAGAGTAAAGTTTTTGTTGTGGTTAATATTTTTTGAGTAAAAATGAACTCAACCCTAATTATTTCACTTAGCGTTTGGTCTCTAGGCGAAGCCTTGGCATATTTTTTGCATGCCCTCTATTTTTTATTATCTAAATGCTCGATTCCTCTATGACTATGTCATATGAGGTTCTGAATTTTGATTTTCCTTCAATTCGGTTCTCTATTTAATTGTATTTTCTCTTAACTAAGGAGGTTTAGCGTTTTGAAGCTCTCTATGAACTCATGATTTATGATCTTCGAGCATCTGAGAGATAATGACCACCATTTTTTGATTGTTTGAGCTCTAATCCATTCTTTGCAAAATGAAATGTGTGAGTTCTGGGTATGGATACTTGTATTCAATGCTGACTGTAGCTTGGTTGAAGCTTTCTTATAGAATCTTTTTTTGTTGATATGGAGGCACACTTTGATTTTTTGGGTAAGTTTTTATGAGATTTCTGCCTTGGAAATTTACTTTGAAGATCTGATTTAGATGCATCAAGCTGGTGTTTTCTTTTATCTACTAGAATAACTTTGTTTCTATATTTTTTAGCTTTTGGTCCTTGAATTTGTTTCTATTTTTTTAGTTTTCTTCTTGGGTTTGTATCTCTTCACGAGTCTAACCTTGAACTTGTTGTGGTGTATGTAAAACTAAGTCATTATTTTTAAAATTTCTTGTTCCTGTTGGCTCTTGTATGGCCGTTGTTGTTGTGGATTTTTAGGTTCTGAGTGAAATATTTATAAGATGGCCGTCATTGTTAAAACCTTCGAGCTCACTTCAAGGATTTTGTGCATTCATACTTCATTACTCTTTGGTCATCTCGTGTGTGGTATTTCCCTTTATAAACAAGCATGGTTCAAAGTTTATGAAATATTTATTTCACACTTCGTTCTCATTGAGAAAGGGCTATGTGGAATCTTTAATGGCCGCTATGAAAGAAAAAGGTAAGGTTTATGTTTGAGAACTATACATAATTCTTCCATTATTGAGTTTTCAATATTTTTTATCATGTTCTGCTTGATTCTGAAACCATTGAGGTTTTCTTTTCATTTTCTATTATGTGAAACCATTATGAGCTTATAAACCATTTTGGTTCATTGTTCTTTTCGGTCTTTTCTGAGTGAATGAGTCATGCTAAAACTATGATATTTTTGCAAAAAAATTTAATATTTTCACTTGTGCTATGAGATTCTTAGCTAAAACACATGCCTACTACTTTGATTACTTACTCCTTATTTGTATTAGTTGTATCTTGTGTGTCCATACTTCTCTTTTAGTTTTTTTTGTAGATGTACATTGAGCTGGTTGCATTGTGTACTATCTCTCTTCAACTTTGACTATACAATGTATTATCTCCTTTCTGTATTACTATTTTATTTATATAAGCATGTACTAGCTTGAAATAGCATGATGGAAAGATGTAAAATTTTCATTTTACATGGCTAAGCCCTGTCAAAATTTTCTCAAATTCCTTTTTCCATTTTATTTCAGCTGTAACTTCTCTTATTCCAGTTGTTAGAAATTTCAGCACTAAACTTACATTTCTTTTATCAATTAGTACAAGCATATCTTTGTATACTTCAGCCTTTAGTTTGAACTAAGATAAATGTACTTTTCTAATTCAAGTTATAATATGCAACACTTCTTTCTTCTTACTTGTACCTACACATTTAGATAAACTAGTTATAAAAAAATAGCCTTTTTGGCCTCTCTTTTATTCTATAGTTTTTCTCTCTCCTACTTTTCGAGTGAATGAGTCATGTATGCTGCTACAAAATAGTGCTTTTATCAGTTATACCTTTTATCTTCATGTAACTTATACCTCTTGATGATAGGAGATCCACTTGCATGAAATTGGATAGTATAGTAATATGAATCAACCCTGAGCTCGTGATTGAAAATCTTCCCTTTTCTTGTTTTCAGGTATAGTGCCATTTGCTAAGAAACAAGGATGAAGATGGAGCAAAGATGGAGCTGGAAATGCATCAACCAAATCAAAAGAAACCCAAGGCAATGATGGGTTCTTTCATAATCCCTTACTTTATTTTTCATGTACATCTTACTTCAGTAGTTGTAATTTAATTTTGAGTTACATCCCACAGCTTGTGTGGGAACATTTGAAATTCCTTATGAATAAAACATTGAATTCTAAAAATGAGTTGTGTATTTTTTTCTGCATTTCAGCTTTGTATATGGATTACATAATGAATTAAAAAAACTCAATAACATAATTGAATGTATTTAATCATGAAGGAAAGAACTCTAAAATACTTGTAACTTTAGCAATGAACTTTGACTACTGCAATCTGCAACTATGATTGTTTTTCCAAAACTGAACACTTCACTTATTATGTATTTTCAGTCTTCATCAAGATTTCACATCTGTCCTTCATGGCTTTGTGTTCTTTTGCTGAAGATAATCATTAAATTACAGACTATGTGATCTGTTACGTTTTGTAACAGCACACATAGCTACAAATTACATGTATTCCTTAATTAATCTAGCTGAACTAATATTGAACTGAAATAATCTCTGCTATCTTAGGGTCACTTCGCTAATGCCATCCATTGCAACGAAGTTTCGAGTTGCCCCTTTTTGCACAAGTGTGAAAATTGCTAAGATAACTCAAGCTTTGTTAAATGAAATTAAGTTAACAACCTATATTTTTAGCTCTCACCAACTTTTATATGGTATATATGTTTTATCGTATGTCGAATATTGATTATTTGGGTTGATGACCATTTATAAGATCACTACACGATCATCATTATGTTTGAATATCAATGTTGTTACTTTTAATCTCTGGAGTAAAAGTCGATGTCAGAAAGTATATTGAAGGCAATAATTAAATTTTGTTTTTATTATTTTGTTTGAAATCCTTGCATTGGGTCATTTATTAAGGCACTTAGCATTAGATGTGACATATTATGAGTTTGTAACGTGTCTATACAAGGCGTTGTTTTATTAGAATACATGAAATATAGGCATGGGTAAATACATTAAGTTTTTATTAAAATACATGGAGGTTAAATGGATTTTATTAATTTAGAATATTAATCCACTTAACAAGAGTGGATGGCATGTATTAATATTTTTTTTGGACTTACGTGGCATGGTAGTGTGTGACATTGGTGACTTGGGAAAATAATTTTGTGAACAAATACAAAGCATGATTGATTAATGTTAAATGGGTATGGTTTGCATGGCATAAGGAAATAAAATTGAGGTATTTTGGTTTTTAATGTTGAATTGACAATTGGTTGGCTCCTTAAGAATGGTTAGCTTCCCTAAGAATCCAACCCTAAACTTGGTCACATTCTCTCTCTCTTTGATCATTATTTTGTTTGCTTTGAGCTATTTTTGGGTGTTTCGAAGGAAGTGGAATTTATCTCCACTGTGTATGTTTTGCAGCCATGAATGTTAGTTTGTAAATGGATTTAGAGGAACTCTATTTCAAAAAGAAATTTTTTGATGAAGGCATTGTTGTTTTTGATTTCTACAGAAGATTGCAGGAGAAAGGAAGCTAAGTTGAGAAAAAAATGTGGATATTGTAGGCATGAGATTCTCTCTGATACTCTAAATTATAATGTTATATTCTATTAATAGAAATTTGGGGTGTTTTATTTTTATGGAATAATATTTGTATTGGTTTATACCCATCTACTGGATTGCATGTTGAATTTTTTAATAGGTTTATTAGTTTTAGTTATATATTAATTTATGGGTTTACATATTTTTATGAGTGGAAATAGTTTATGATTTTTGAATGTATTATACCTTCTGGGATTACATTTTTCCTGTGAAGGGCACGAGTATGAGCTCTCATGTTGGGACTACATTTTTATTAGCTGAAACTATGTGTTTTTTGGTAGTAACTTGGAAATACCCATAATGGGTTTGCATGATATAATTTATTATGACATTGTGTACATATTTTATGAATTAAGAATTTATTAACATCTTCAGTTGACATAATATTACAATTAACATCCATTGATTTAAGGTAGAATGCATGAAGTTATTGTTTTTGAATTCCTTTTTTATGAGCATATGTCTCCCAATAATTAAGCGTAAATGAGAATCTAAGAGGGTATTTTGTTATCTGTCCTCTTTTTAGCTATGGACATTTTTAAGGATAAAAGGAAGGTTTCAGTCATACACTCTTATAGTTAGATAAGTTGTATATTATGTATTGTACTTGAATACAAAAATATGAAATTTGTTATTATTTAAGTTAACAATTGTTGGAATATTATTGTAACAAGAAATGAATACTGACTTGTTAGATATTGATGTATTTATGAAATGAATTTCTTACTGTTGAAATTGTAGAACAAGTATGATTAGTCTTCATAAGCTGATTACTTGATGAATTGTTGACCATTTTTGGTTAATCATATGAGGGGGTACAATTTTTTTTCCCGGTTGCTCAGTTATGACACATTATGGGATGACATGCAGGAAAATCTGCATCTTAAACTGTTATTTTAGGATGTAATGTCGCATATATGATGTCATTATAGAATGTCATCTCAACCAAGACCATGCATCAACTTTGGAAGACTATTGCAGGGCCTCGGTGGAAGCGGGAGTGGAAACACACATCAGAAAGTACATGCTGAAGTTGTAAATCAAGTTACAGATTTGAAGTAAAGTACAATTGCAACTAGGTGTTATTACTCATGTTATAGATGATCAAATGAAGATACAACTAATTCATTTTATTTCCTTATGATTATGTGAAGTTATCTTATTTTTATGAGTTGTAAACGTTCATTTAATATCATGTTACTGAAACAAAATGCCAAAAAAACATGTACAACTCATTAGATAAGATAATTTCATTTATTCGTAAGGAAAGTGTACATATATCCCACAGAAGCTATGTGATATAGTTGAAAGATAAATAAATGCATATAAAAGTAAAGCTATAAATGTAAAGAGAAAGAGGAACCTATCATTTCCTATTACACAAGATCCTCTTCCATGTAAGTTGTTCCTCCATGAGTCCATTTGCTTCTTCATGGTAACCAAAAAAGGTGAAAGAGAATGTTGTTAGAGATCACAGACACTTTGTATCATTATATTTCTAACTTTTATTTTATAAGCATAATTAATTAAAATAGAAATAAATAGAATGTAAAAACAAGATCAACATGCTTTCAAAAAGAAGAGATTGTAAATTTTAGTGCTCATTAATGAATCAGGAGGTAAAATAACTCACTATGGCAGACATCCAAATTTGAAGGCTCAAAATTACAATTTTCCATGCACAATATAGACTTTCCATTTTCCTATTAAGGTTTCATGCATTTTGTAATAATGATAGTCTTCATGGAACATAGCTCGTAAGTAGTGCATCCAATCTCTTCATCAATATACATGTTCTCATAAGAAGGAAATAACTACAATAAGAATGTAATAAATCTGGGTATGTTTCTCAAGCTTCCAACAACTCGTCAAAGATAGAACAAATCAAGTATGTTTTAGGGATTCAAGTTGCAAAAATGCAATTCTCCAAGGAGTGTTCAAACATATAACGGTCAAAACTGAATAGTACAGGGAGATATTTTTACTATGCATTGATATCAGTCACAAGACCTCAGTAAAGAATAAGATCTAAAACAGTGCATGAATGAAATTCTCATCTCAAATAAAAGTACAGGTTTCTCAAAATCCTAGGAACAATCTTATTTTTGTAAGAAATAAGATTACTATCACCCAAGTAGTGGAGAAGAAGCTGAATTTTAGAGAATTGTTTCAGTTTTAGCGATATTTCACCTTCTTTGATCAAATATGATTCACAAAATGTGCCTCCAACAATGTTATAAAGGCTTAAGATCAACGAAAGTAGGCATGGAAAATTATACAATATACAGAGAGAACATTTTATCAATAGATTCAAATATTATAATGAACTATCTTTCTCATAAAAAAAGTTACAAATTTGTCATAATAATGTAGAAAAAATGAATAGAACATAATGAATGAGAGAATACCTTCATATATGCATTATACAATGATAACCTACGGATCTATTTTGCAATTTGTGAAGGAATTCGAGCATAATGCCTTCATACCTTAATGAAGTATATGGCTACATTTACAAAATCCAACAAAACTGAAGCAATCAAATGCAAATATTACTAAACAATTCTCTCAAAAAAAAAAATGTTCAATGAGCTCTCATTTAAACAATAATCCAAAAAAATGTTGAAGCTATCCTAACCATACAACGAGTAAAAACATGTAATGGATCTAGCTCGACTGAGCTATGAAAAAGCACAAGATTTGTTCAAACAAGCCAACACCAAGTTGGAAAGAACATGGCCATGATCATATTGGAATAAAATAAGTTGGGTAGGTGTAACATGGTGGGCTCGTGAGATAGTAAATGCTAGTGAGCTCTATATTATAAAATCTCCATATCTCAACATAGAGCTCTAATGTACGAGCTCAATACAAAGGCCATGGAAAATATGAAAAAAAAACAATACAACAAATTCAAAATGTCGAGCCAAGGATTACTATTTGAACCTAATGTGCACATGACGAACCCATCAAAAATAGAATAGAGAAAATATTACTACATAATCACACGCCAACTCAAACTCGACGCATGCACATTAAAGAAGAACCAAAATACCATGATCTCATGATGAGCAAGTAGGTATAAACAATGGGTCGAGCCATGTATTTACAAAAATCAATGAGGTCGAGCTACCTGAAGATAATAAGTCACAAAACCTCTTCAACGAGTTCACATTTCCTTACAAAGCAATATTGAAAACGAGGTGTTAATTTTTTAGAAGAAAAGAGGAAGTGACTAGAGGAAAAATTTGGGCCAAGCTATTGCCATACAAACCCAAGCTCGAACTCTACACAAACATTGAGATAGTAGATCAAAACATAAGCACAAAAATTTGAGTTGAGAGGTAGCCCAAGCAAGGAGAAGTTTAACATATCACGATCTCACCAACACATCATACAAGTAAAACCCAACTCACATGAATAATATAGAGCCATAAATCGATACACGGTATGGATAAACTTTGAAATGTCAACCTAGAACTCACCATGAAGAAACATAGAGCCACATATATGCACGAAAAGTAGTAATAATATAACCAAACAGTGAGCAAGGGTAATAAAAAGTTTGTTAACAACTAACAACCAAAAACTCTTGCAAATGCGAATGAAAAATAGATAGAACCAATGCAAATTAATGAAGAATCACATTGCAAGTCAATCCAAGCCCTCATGGTGGAAAACAGTGCACAATGAGTTCATGATATAAACCTAGATCCAAACCAGTAAATAGAGTTTAAACCAAAACTAAACCATGGCAACCAAATTCAAGTACAAAGCTAAAAACCATGACTTACCTCTAGATTTGAAGGCCATGGTGAGTTTGAAAAGGGTAGATTGATTTATGCACAAAGCCAATGAAGGAAAAATAACCAACAGAGCTCAAAGTATCAATAATGGCCAAGACATGACTTGAATAGTGTGTGAAAATGCACAGATCTAGGTGAGGAAAAACTCCACCCAATGCAAAGAAACAAATCCACTGAATAAAAGCATTAAGCTTCAGATCAGAAACTTATCCAACTGAAGAAATTTGAACTCCAACAAATTGGACCCTCAAGATTTCCCACCAAGTTGAACCAATGATTAAATGGCAATAAGATCTCCAAAAAACTCTCCCAAGCAGTAATGCAAAAGAAACGATGACTAGCTTGTGATAAGATAATACAAAAATGAATGACAAGATCTTAGAACAAGAAATCATGGCCGCCATCCAAAAATTGAAAAGGGTTTCCCAATAGAGAAACAAAATCCCAAATACAAATGAGTGAAGATTTTAGGGTTTGACCTTAATTCAAAGTAGATAACCATGAGTGTTTTTGATCATGGTTAAATTAACTACGGTCAAACCTTGTTTTAGCTTTCCATGGTGGGAATTTTGAAATATTTGCAATGATTAATGAATTGCATGGGAGATATGATTAATTACCTTATCCATGCAAGTCAAAGCCAAAGATAAACCAACCAAAAGTTTTTTTTGTAAATGATTCATCTGAGACAAAAAAAAAAACCTTTGATTAACCTTTGCAGAAATTCCAAAGTTACCTTAATCCTTCCAAAAGTCTCTACAAGCTACCTTTAACTTTGGAAAGGTAAGTTTGAATCGAGTTTCACCAGGCCAAGTAAGACAAAAATAGACCATGGAAGGCATGTTTTATCCCTTCCATGCATTCATTTTAGCTTTATTATTGTTGTATTTTACAAAAGGAGCTAAAATTAAGCATGCAAAGGCTAATATTGGATTTGTCTCCAATTAGCCAACTTGGCCAAAATTAGAAAGTGTTTTTTTTAAACCTGAGAGGGGGTTGTTTTTCTACTTACACCTTGCTTGTGTAAGTGTTTAGGGGGGCTTCTTCATTCCATAGACTTGTATGTAAATTTTTGTACTTGTGTACCTTATGGAAGTATAATAAAGACTGCTTTTCCTCCAATTGAAACTTTGTGAAGTGTGTTATAGTAGGTTTATAGTGTTTTTTAATGAATAATTAATTTCCTTTACATGCATATAACCTCCCAACACCTCCATTAAGTTGTTTTGTAAGTTTTGTAGGTCATGTAAGTTAATGTCAATGGCTTTTATGAGTGCAAAATCCATCAAACAACAATTTTAGTGAATGTTACTAGTGTTTTAGCAGTCAATTAAGTGTGATTTTGTGAAAGCATAGGTCCCAAAACATTGATGTATCACCTTATTTACTCACTTTTTTTTAGTTTGTGTATTTTTTCAAAGGCGTAAAAAGATGTTCTGCAGGAAGTAATAAATATTCTTCGAACGCGTACAAAGATGAGTTGTAAAAATTAAAGATTCTTCAAAGGCATACAAAGATGAGTTGTAGGAAGTAACAAAGGAGATCTCTGTATAAGAACTATTGGATGTAATTGAAGTTGCGGAAGACCCCAAGCTGATTTTTAATCTCTTAACTCATTCCATGGCCATACAAGACAAGTATGAGGTCACTTCCAATCCTCCCATTAGTACTCAAGTACCTCACAATGGATTAAATAAAAAGGATAAGTCTGTGGTTTCTCATGGAAAAGAGGTCAATGAGCATAGACATGGGAAATAAAATAATCTGAAATGTTCAAGTAGTTTTAAGGAAAAGTAGCCCTGGGGCAACGATAGGATGCTTAATGAAGAATCAAATACATGGATTAACACGGAATGCAATTGGAACTGTGAAACTGATTTCAAAGATAAAAAAGGTAGTGGAACCTCCAAGAAAAGGTCTGAGCATCAAGAAGCTCACGTGAACTCACTCCTATAAAAAAATAGATAGTCATGAAAGCACCTGATTTTCATAAACAGTTAAGGAGAGGAGGTTACTTTCTAGAACCATTCAATGGCTTTGCAGAACAACATCACTCAGTGTTTCCCACTCAGGGGTAAATTTTGAAGAATTAAAATTACTTCAGTAAAAGTGGTTTGTACCCCGCCTTGTATCATAGGTGATTGTTAGGTTTGTTTTCCTTTCTGTTGTGTGTTTCCTTTCGTCAAGTTGTACATAACTCCACACGACCCAATGGATAAGGCACTGGTAAATACATTATATTTTATAAAGTGGGATTCTAGATTTCTCATGCCATGTCTTCACTACAACTAGTCCATACCACGTCCCCAAGCTAGAGCCAACTATTTTCATGCAAATGTGTAACAAGGAAATTGAAAATTTTCCAGCATGACAACAATACCCCTACGCTAAAGTTTTCAAGTCCTATCCTTCCTAGGCACCCTAGGTCCACTCAGTTAGTCTAGTGAACTCCTATATGATGTTAAATCAGTCCCCTAGGTGATTTAGGAAAATCAATTCAACCCCCCTAGGTGATTTTAGGTGTTTTTGGAAAATGTAAATTTTGGACAATCATAGGAAGGGCTATCATTGGTCTTCCCAGAATGAGTGCAACCCTCTGAAGCGGAGAATGAAA
Source organism: Taxus chinensis (assembly GCA_019776745.2). Classification (NCBI taxonomy): domain Eukaryota; kingdom Viridiplantae; phylum Streptophyta; class Pinopsida; order Cupressales; family Taxaceae; genus Taxus; species Taxus chinensis. The sequence goes on along the minus strand of CM034155.1, from coordinate 603,081,284 downwards.
TAAAAAATCAATGCCAAGGTGAATTTAATGTGTAGAAACATCATGAAAGTTATTTTGGAGTATTCAGGGAAGATTTGCAGTGTTTGGAGCAATTTGATTAAAAATAGGGTTCACAGGCCTTGACAGTGCACAAGTGAAAAAAACTGCTAGGATTTGGAAGGTGATTCCAGAATCTCTAGATGGAGTTATAAGAAAAACAATACATCGTAGGAAATTTAATTCAAATAAATAAAATATATTTATTTATATTTTCACATCACTTTGGTGCATTATGTCTGCAATCAGTTTTTTCACAAGCCCGGGCAGTGCATAGGGCCGAAAAAGAAACTGAACTTTGGGAAGTGATTCTGGGAATTATGGATGGAGTTAATAGATAATAAAAAATAATTAGAAACATAATTCAAATCCCTCCAATACAGTGAAATTATTTTTTTCACAACACATTGGCGCAATAGGTCTATAATCATTTTTTTCAAGGCTCGGCTATAGAACCAAAACAAAACTCTAATTCTTAGGGAATAAATGGAAGAATAAAGAGCTGAAAACACCACCATTGGTATAAAAATACTAATTCTAGTAAAATTAATATAAAATTTCATTAAAACATTCCATCGATAGCTCAAGTTATTTCCGTTTCAAGTTTGCTCTCAAGACATCATACTTAGTTAAATTTTGAACATGACACGTGTTAACACCAGGATCCTGGCGTATTATTGTGTACCTTATGTCCCTTAAGGTCAAGGAAATGAGGGTAAATAAATTTTTCCCAGCCCCTAAAATCCCTCTAGACCCACATACGACCTCGAGGATTGCCAATTTAACCCCTAGGTGCTTATGGGAGCTCAAAGCCTTCACCTTTGGATCGCTACCACATGTCATCCCCTGGTGCACATTACAAACTGATGTGCCTCATGTACCTCTATTTATGGTGACATAAAGGACAATAAAATGTGCCCACCCTTAGGCAGCCTCCTGGTCACCCATGTCACCCCTTCAAGAGCAAGTTTCCAGCCCCCAGGAGCCAGTGGAGTCAAATACTCAACCGTTAGATCTTCGCCAAGTGTCGTGATGAGGCATGACGTAAAAATTGATGTCCCTTTCATGGTCACAATACCAAAGGGACATCAAGGACACAAAAATTCACCCTCCCCCCTCCCTTCTTCCATTTGTAAGATATAAATATGACACTTAGTGCATTCTTCCTCATTTTTCCTCACACCTACATATGTTGCCAAAACTCTGTTGGATTTTCTCTAGATTTTAAAGTGAGATTTTTTGCATTTAGTAAAATCCATGAAATCCTTTTTCATATAAAAAAATAGAAATCTTAGAGAAAAAATGGATCAAAACAATGAAGAACGAATAGAAAACGAAGATTTTTTGCCAGATAACTATGAAGTCTCCACATAAAAAAATATTTATATCTTGAAAAATACAAGTCGGATTGAGATGCCATAATTTTTAGACTTTCTCATTTTTGAATATGATCAAGATGCAATAAACAGGAGGTAAAATGGTTTCCTTAATCATTTGTTCCAACAAAAGTCCCATTTCATGCCCTAGCTCACGTTTATTATATTTCTCAACAATCTAATAGTTGGATCAAGCTAAAATCTTACACATAGACTCCAAATGAAAAACCTATCACAATGGAGTTGATTTCATCACAATCGGAGACAAAAACTAGACATGTAAATTTTAAGCTCCATTAATGGTTGTCATGGCAGCTCCGTGCTCGAAGCCACTGCTAGGTGAAAGTTTTAAATTTTATTTCCAAGCATTCTAGTGAGTGAAATCATGTGATATTTGGAGGACGTGAATGAGAAGATGAGACAAGTCCAAAAAAATATGTTCCATTAGAAACCGAGCACTAGAAATTCACTTCCCAAAAATAGTAAGCTTTCCTACACACGCTTGCTATCTTCGGAAAGTCTTCATAAAAAGTGATTGCATCAGCTGTGGTGAAGGAAATGTGCACTAAAGGTTACCAAGAAGTTAGAATGGGTGTTCAGAGAAGAAAAAAAATAAAATTAACACTTACTAAAAATAGTAGGCCCCTATATATGTTCTTACTAAAAATAGTAAGCCTCCCAAGCTATGGCCAAAGTGAAGGAAATGTGCGTAGGATTAAATGAATAATTTCATCACAACAATATGGTCAAGAAGAAGTGAGAATCATCTCTTACTATAAATTGTCTCCCATGTGGGTACTCGCTACTAATGGTAAGTCATACTCAAGGGGCGATTTTGGAATAATGCGACATAGAGGGATGATCATTTAGGTCAACACCATCATTCAAGATCATCCATTGGCATTGCTCATAGGGAATTCAAAACTCATCTCTAGGAATTCAACATTTTCTCTCGACACTCACTTCGTGACTTGAGTTGCAGTAGTATCTTGTGTAGGGTAAAAGTTGCGGTCATTGGTAGAACCATTTTGGTAGTTTTTTTAAACAATCATTCCAAAGCATCTATGAGCCAATTTGAACGAGTTCACATGAGTTTGAAGATTCATAGTTTCATCGCATTGGAGCTTTCCATCAATGAGGATCATCGGACTTCATCAAGGGAAACATCTTCTCGTCTTCTCTCTCCCTAACTTTCTCTCTCTTCAAATATTCATACTAAACGTATTGTATACTTTATGTCTATATTTACAGTTACATTGAAAACAACTAAGTTCTGAATCCTTGCTTTTCCCATGCACACCTTATTTCCACCCACCTAATCCTTATGTGCCTTCAGTAATTAGGCTATATTTCACCAACCCAACATTACCCCACACTTGCTTCATTTTCACCCCTGGAAATGGGTAGTCATAACTTATCTCTCCATGAACAAAGAATAAGGAATGAAATAATAATTGTATAAAAGAATTAAAGTATACCTGGGCACTCAATACTTCTACAGAGAGAATTAATTCTAGATATTATACTTTGACCTCTACTTCTAACTCATTCCAATCAATCAGCACTTTATTAGTTTTTATGAGAAATGTCAGAAATAACTCCATCCATCTCATCTAATTTCATGTTCTCACCTTCATTCTATAACACTCTAATAACATTATCTAGGTTGGAGACCATCCCTTCCATCACATCCATCCATCATGTGATGAGTTTTCCAATATCCTTTACTCTTTTCCTTGTGAGGGATCTAGGTTGCTACAAGCACATTGCGCTGTTCTTCTACCAATGTGAGCCTGCTCCTCATGCCCAAGTGTTTCATAGAAAAATATTGATTAAGGACCTCATCCTCAGGGTCTGCTACAGTTCCTATATTTGGATTATTAGCATTAGAGGCCACACACATTTTCAATTCCAAATCTTCACTTTTTCACGTATCATCCTTCAACTGTCAACGATTATGGATTCATAGGGACTTGTGATTTTCACAGTGTTGGCATAGTTACCCATGGAATTTGTCCCTCGATAAATGTTTCAACATCCTTTGGTTTTGGTATGCACACTAGACCTGTCCTCCATTACTAACCGTAGCATCTGCACCCAAAATATGATCGCAAGGTCCAAAAATTAAAAAAAAATTTTTCTTCCATAGTGGTGGCAAATACCTTTTAAAATTGGGGTCTCCAATTTTATCTACCATCACTTACCAAGTGCATCCACCTTCATTCCTACAGCTTTTTCCTTTCTCATTCTATCAGTGTGCTTTTGTATTCTCAGTATCAAGAATTTCTGTATGATGGATCCAATAGCAGCCATACAGTAGGTTTAATAGCTTTAAAGGAATTGTTGACTGGCACTTTCAAGGCTCTGCATAGATACCTTTGTTAGGATGTGTTAGAGAAAATCACTACTATTTTTCACATATGACTCATTCACATCCAGGTCTTGATAGTCACATGATGTGAGTGTGGTGCCTATCTTAATTCTCTTTGATACACATGATTCTTCACATGCATAAAATTTTTCAACTGCTCATTAAACATGTGAGTTCCTATATTTTTGATGATAGATTTTTTTCCATGTGTGATTGGTCACCATTTCTAGAAGTCCATCAGCTCCCATAGAAAGAGACAACGAAAAATGAGTTCAAAATGAAGCTTTGAAATACCTCTCACATATAATATTCCAGTTGGGTAGAAATCACATACCCAATTACTCTAGTGTCTCATAGGTTTCTTCCTCCTTTCCCAATAGGTTCCTGCAAGTGCTTTCCTTTAGGGATGTGCAAAGTCTGAATCACATCACTGGTCCTTCACATGTCTATGTAGTATGAGGTTCTCTTGTTGGCTTGCCTTCATCTGATATCTACCTTGGTGTAAAACTATGGGTGCCAATATGTTATCCGTGAGACTCTTCTTCAACTCCCTCTAAGCATCAATTAGTGGAATTCCTCTTCCCAAGGCTCTTTTACATGTCTTAGTCATGCACTAGAGTGTTTGGTGAGTTGTCCTCTGATTTCAAGTCTCCAAGGATCATCCAAATCCTTAGTCAAGATGTACCTACGACCTTTTCCTTACTGGTTTTGGATCTTCATGAGGAAAGAATTCCTAGGTGACCTCCTCAATGGCTGTGAAGGTTCCATGCCCTGATTTCTAGTTCTTGCTTAACACTATTTTTGATACTGGGAGTCCACACATTTTCCATCTGAAAATAATGTTCAATTGCATTCTTTCATCCATGCTCCAATCATCGAATGTCACCTTCTTTTTATAATGGAGGGTTTACCTCGACGCTCTATTTTCTCCCCACAGTGGGTTTCCTCCATTGAACTATGATTTAAGCAACTCACTGTCTTCTTTACAAAGATCTTGAATACCTCTTCTTCTAAAGCTTCAATGTCTTCTTCAAGGGAGATGAAAGTGCAGATCTGTTGCTATAAAAACTTGCAGTGAATGCCCACCGTATGTTTCTCCTTAGGTGGTCAAGGGAACTTGAATTCATTTTCAACATGACTTCCCATTTTCCGAACTTGGGCAACTTATATATATAAACATTACACACATCACACACACAATAGCTTCCCTAGGAGGCTTCCCACCATTTCTAATCTCATAGCTTTATGAGTCGGGTAAGTGCATCGAAGTATGAAATCAGTTTCTCAAAAACCGTAAACAGTACGAAACGTGTATGCGTTGGGCTAGATGGCACTCGCGTTTTCCTTTAGTTGGTTCGTAAGTGCACTGAACCTATGGGGGGCCAAAAATGTTTTACAAGAATCTGAAAAAAATTTGAAACGCACTCATAATTTACACTCTTTTTGAGCTCGGGAAATGGACCAAACCTATAACGCGTACACATGTTTAATACTTAGTCAAAATGCATACGCATTTCAGAAAAATTCAAGTATAAGAAATATTATTTCTTATACTTTAAATTTATTTTAGTAAATATAAGAAATTAGGGTCACTCTGTACTTTATGGAAGTGGTCTCGTAGCTCCAACAGTTATAATCTAGAAGATAGTTTTTCAAAATCTAATCTTGTTAGTACTTACTCATTTTTAGGGTTTCAACAAATGACCTAAAACTTTTAGGGCATATATATTGTAGTCGGTATTTGTTTTGGGAAAGAATATAGTCATTTTTTAGGTTTTTTGACCTTCTAAAATGGATTTTGGCCCTACCACTGCTTGAATTGGTACTAATTTTTAAATTTGGTCCATAATTCACTTTAGCGACCATGAATTAACTCTATGATGTTTTTCTACTTCTTACTAAAAAGAGATCCTCACTTTGTAGATAGAGGATTATTACCTAAATGGGATTCGGTGTCCTATGGCCAAAATGAGGTGATTGTAATATGCCTCCTCCTTAAGGTGTGATAACACTACTAGGTGTTGAATGAGTTGTTACGAATAGTACCAAGTGAATTGCATCAAGTGAACTCAGATGATTTCTCATTCTTAGAAACATGGTGCTCCATATAAAGATCATCCCCTCACCTTTCCTAGCTCTAAAAGCATCCTTTCATGGAATCAAATTCATGATTCTCATACATGCTTTTGTTCTCATGTCTCTTATGAAGACAAACGATGCCTTAATACTTCACAAATAATGCTCCTTGATAACTTGGTGACATGACTATCTCATTTTAGCTTGTTTTGAAGGGTGTTAAATTAACTATAAAATGGCTAAAAATACCTTTTTAGGCCTTCAAAGGAAGTAGTCTCTCATCAAAAACTAAATGAGTCGATTGATCACCTTAAACACTATTCTCATACACATTGAAACATGCTGAATAATCTTTTTAGGACTTTCCTTTGGGTGAGGGTTTATGATTTAGGGTTTAGAGCTCGGGGTTTAGGGATAAAGATTTAGGACTCAAGGTTTAGAGTTTAAGGTTTAAGGGTTAGTGTTTAAGGCTCATAGTTCATATTTTAGGGTTTAGGGTTTAGGGCTTAGGGCTTAGGGTTCATAGTTTAGGGTTTATGATTTATAGTTTAGAGTTTAGGGTTTATGGTTTAGGATTAAGGGTTGAGGGTTTATGATTTAAGGCTCAAGGTTCAATGTTTACTGTTTAGGGGTCAAGGTTTAGGGTTTAGGGTTTAGGGCTCAAGGTTCAAGGTGTAGGGTATAGGGATCAGGGTTAAGGGTTAAGGGTTTAGGGTTGAGAGTTGAGGGTTCAGGGTTTAGGGTTCAAGGTTTAGTTTTGTGGGTTTAGAGTTTAGGGTTTATTTTTTAGGGTTCAAGCTTTAGGGTTTTGGCTTAGGTATTATGGCTTAGGACCTAGGATTCAGGGCTTAGGGTTTAGGGTTTAGGTCTCAAGGTTTAGGGTTTAGGGGTCAGGGTTTAGGTTATAGGGTTTAGGGTTTATGATTTATGGTTTAGAGTTTAGGGTTTAAGGCTTAGGGTTTATGATATAGGATTTAGGGTTTAGGGCTCAGGGTTTAAGGTTTAGGGTTGAGGATTTAGGGTTTAGGGTTTAAGGTTTAGGAGTTATGGTTTAAGGTTTAAAGGTTAGGGTTCAAGGTTTAGAGAAAAGGGTTTAGGGTTTATGGTTTAAGGGTTAAGGTTTATGGTTTAGGGGTTAGGTTTTATGGTTTATGGTTCAGGATTTAAGGCTCATGGATGAGGATCAACCATTTAGTCACAATAATTTTATGTGTCTTAACCATTCTTATAAGTATTGACAAAGAATATTAAACTAAAAAAGGTTAATCTACTTCATAGTCAGAACATTCAAGGGAGTCATCACAAGTTGATGCATTTCATCTACTGATATTTTGAAGGAGGGAAATTCCCATTGCATGTAAACTATTTCACTCAATGTAACATTTTGTGTCTTACACATTCTTATTAGTATTGACGGAGAGTATTCAACTGAAAAATGGTTCATCGACCTCATAGGAACAAAACTCAAATAGATTCATCAAAATTTTATGTCTTTCATTTATTGATATTTTGAAGGAGGGAAATGCCCATCGAGCTCATAAAAAAGGTAGTTGTAAAAGAAGACTTAATGATGGTTCTAGGCACAAGACTAGGAAATATGGTCCTAAGATATTGAAAAATGAACTCACTCATGAGACCTACTTGAAATATATGAGGTTTAGGGGTTAGAGCTTAGGGTTCTTGATTTAGTGTTTAGGGTTAATGGCTTAGGGATTAGGACTTAGGATTCAAGGTATAGGGTTAAGGGTTTAGGGTTTAGGGTTGAGAGTTTAGGGTTTTGGTTTTAGTGTTAAGAGTTAAAGGTTTATTATTTTTGTTTTAGGGTTTAGGGTTTATAATTTAGGGTTTAGGTCTCAGGGTTAAGGGTTGAGGGTTTAGGTTGCATAGTTCAAGGTTTAGGGTTTATTATTTAGGGCTTAGGGTTTATGGTTTAGGGTTTAGGGTTTAGGGCTTAGGGTTTAGGGTTTAGGATTTATTGCTTGGATTTTGGAGTTTAGGGCTTACGGGTCAGGGTTTATTGTTTATGATTTATTTTTTAGAGTTTAGGGACCTTTAAGATTTAACATTTAGGCCTTAAGGTTTAGGGTTTACAGTCTATGGCTCAGGGCTCATGGCTTAGCGTTTAGGGGTTAGGGTGCATGGTTTAGGCTTTACGACTCAGGGTTTGGGGTTCAGAGTTATGAATTTAAGGTTTAGGGTTTAGTTACGTGTTTAAAGTTTAGGGGTTAGAGCTCAGGGCTCTATATTTAGGGTTTGGGGCTCAAGGATTAAGGTTTAGGGTTTAGGGCTCAAGGATTAGGGTGTACGGTTCAAGGCTTAAGGCTTATGGTTTATGGTTTAGGGATTAGGGTTTAGGGTTCATGGTTCATGGTTTATGGATTAAGGTTCGAGGTTCATAGTTACTAGTTTAAGGTTTGGGGGTTAGAGCTCGGGGCTATCGATTTAGTTTTTAGGGTTTAGGGTTTAGGGCTCATAGTTTAGGGTCTAGGGTCAAGGGTTTATGGTTTAGGGTTATGGGTTTAGGGTTTAGGTTTTAGGGTTTAGTATTTAGTGTTTATGGTCTAAGATTTATTATTTTGGTTTTAGGGTTTAGGTTTTATAGTTAAGGGTTTAGGTCTCATGGTTGAGGGTTAAGGGTTTAGGTCACAGATTTCAAGCTTCATCAAATTTGTAGGTAGAACATTCAAAGAGATTCATCACAATTTGATGTATTTCATCTGTTGATATTTTGAAGGAGGTAAATGTCATATTATTGACTATCTAATTCTTCCAAAGACCCCAGTAGTCCTCAATCCTTGGATTTACCTGGAGACACTGTTACTTGGCTTCCATTTATAATGTTAGAGATATTTGTAAATTCATGTTATGACCTATAAATCTATATTAATTTCACATTCCTTAGAAATCACATCACACCCTTCACTAGTATTGATGACTACCCCTATATTTTTATTCAGGGGATTTTGAAAACATCCATGGGTTTATCATATAAGGAATTATCAATGAATGGAAGGTCATTAAGTTGTAGGCTAGGTAACTCCCATTTAGAACTAAACAAGAAAGATTTACTAGGTGATTGATAACCCCTTAGTGTTCTTAGCCATTCCCCTGTTTCTATGCTTATTTTGAACACTTCAGGGAGTTCTGTCAAATTTACTATCCATTCCAGTAGAACACTTGAACTTTATCTTTCTCCAGAGTAGAGGATACTGTAGGAAATTCAATTATGATCCTACACCTCTACATTGATATATTCTCTATGTTTCATTTGTTTCCTTGTAGATAATTTTTTTCATATGATGGTTATTTTTTCTAGCTTCCAATGGGTCATCATGGCTTGCATAATACCATATTTAGAAATATGAGAAATGTGAAATTTATTTTAGAGTGTGAATAAATTTACATTCAAGAGCGCAAGTATATGTGGGGAGAAACAAGTTTGGAAGAGATGTGTAATATATGCATTACAAGGCACAAGGTAGATGTCAAATCCATTTAGTTACTTGTCTGACCTCTCATAAACAAGGTAGTTCTATAAGCAAACTCAATGATGGTTCTAGGCATGAGACTAGGAAATATTGATGAAATATGGTTTGGGGTTTAGGGTTTAGGGCTTATGGTTTAGGTTTTAAGGTTTAGGGTTTAGGGTTTAGGGTTCAAGGTTCAGGGTTATGGTTTAGGATTTAGGATTTATGTTTAGGGTTTAGGGTTTTGTGTTAATGGTTAAGGTTTATGGATCAAGGTTAAGGATTTAGGGTTTAAGGTTTAGGTTTTAGGGTTTAGGGCTTAGGCTTTATGGTTTCAGGTGAAGGATTTAGTGTTTAGGGATAAGGGTTTATGGTTTACGGTTTAGGTTTTAGGGTTTATGGTTTAGGGTTTAGGGTTTAGGGATTAGGATTTAATTTTAAGGGCTTAAGGTTTAGGGTTTATGGTTTAGGGCTCAAGGTTTAGGGTTTAGGGCTTAGGGCTTAGGGTATATTGTTTAGGATTTAGGGTTTAGATTTTAGGGCTCAGGGATAAGGGTGTAGGGTTCAAGGCTTAGGGTTTAGGGTTTAGGATTTGGTGTTTAAGGTATAGGGTTTATGGTTCATGGTTTAGGTTTAGGTCACAGAGTTTAGGATTTAGGGTTTAGGGCTCAAGCTTTAGGGTTAGTTCAGGTTTAAGGGTTAGGGTTTAGGGCTTAATGCTAAGGGTTTAGGGCTCACGAGTAAGGGTAGAATGTTTAAGGTTTAGATTTTAGGGTTTAGGAACCATGGTTAAAGGTTTAGGGTTTAGGGTTCAGGGCTCAAGGTTTACAATTTAGTGTTTAGGTTTATTGCCTATGGATTAGGGTTTCGATTGTAGAAGTTAAACACTAAAACTTTTAGGATGAATGCTGAAATCTTGAAAAATTACCTATGTACTGAGTAGATTATACTTTAAAAAACTATCTCCTAAACCATGACTCATGGAGCTGTGAGACTAAGTCCAAAAGGTGCAAAGTGACCCTAATTTCTTATATTTACATAAATAAATATAAATTATAAAAAATAATAAAATATAAATAATAATAAATGAAAAAAATTATGTAAATATAAGCATGTCAAAAGCATACATAATGTTTATACTACATAGAACGCGAACACAGAATGCGTACGTGTTAGATAGTGTACGCATTTTATGTTTTCTCTTTTCCTAAGCCATGCCTCGAGGCTTGGGATCCAGTTTGGATCCCCTAGCTTGAGGCATGGACCTCCATAAACACAGCAAACAACGTGTTTTTGTAAGAAAATATAAAAAATGCCACTTCCTCTATGATAAATCAAACTAAAAAATTGATCTATTTTTAAAAAATTATACAACGATGTAGAGCAGAGTTTCTTCTTTCTAAAAATATATTTTTTCAATTTTTTTGACTAATATAAGGTTTCCATATTATTTATCTTCTAACTATGCCTTTTTATAGCTAATTTTTGAAGTGTAAATATGTCTATCTTTCATGCTGTATCTTTTTTTGGGTGATCGAAATTAAAATATATATATACTAGCCCAAACTAGGCATAATTCCATACATATTCAAAAAAAAAATCTAATTTTTGATATTTTTGAGGTAGTTAGGGGGGGGGGGGGGCACGGTTGGAGCTCTGTTATTTTTCAAAACATAAAATTTCTGTTCTAGAAAAATCATAAATAAAAAAATATTCACTAAAACAATATTTCAACCAAAACTAGATGCTCCTAGCTATCTTTCTAGTAAAGGGTTCTTTAAAAATACTAAATGGTGCTCAAAAAATGGTGGGGGGCATGAAATTCACTCTATTATGTTTTTTAACAAAAATAGGAGCATCTGTTGGTATTTTAGTATTTGACCCACTTAAACTTATCCATTTTCAATTAAATTTAGTAGCTTAGAAACTAGACTCAAAACTATATGATTCATATTTCTACAACATCTTCCAATTTTGAGTGTAACTATTTCGATAAACTTGTACAAGTTGAAGTTATTTTTTTTTTCAAAAAAATGCGTCCACTTAAGACACCCTTTTGGCCCCCCAACTTGGTGCAGTTACCCATATCTATCAATAAAATGAGGTGATTATTATTTACAAAGGGGATAGGGTTGAGTTAGGCTCTTCATTTGTATATTTTGGGGTTCTCTTCTCTAGAACATGTGTTAGCTCAATTCCATCTATAGATTCAAGATTGAAAAAGGGATTTGCAAGTCTTGCCATACTTTAAAAAATGATGTTTTCAAGACATTCAAACGAAGAACTGCTTCTTTTAATTATTGGTCACACTTTCCCTCTTGTATGGATTTAAGACTTAAGGATTATACCTTCAAGTTGAGACCAAAAAAATTAGAGAGTGGTGATCATAATGTTGTCTAGACATATTCATGCCAAGAGATCAAGCCATCATGCCATCATCCTTATAGAATTTGGCACAACACCGCTCATTGTTTCATTGATATTTCACACAACAATTATGATTCAAAGACTAAGGCATTTGGGTAACTCCTAGAGTGGTTGCCTTAGGTATTAATAACCCACTTTCAAAACATCTATGGAGTAGACACAACATACATGGGTTGATTCATGTTGGTACGTGTGAACATCCTCATTGCTTTGCCTTATTGGTCTTGATATTTAAATGCTACCCCCCAGGCATAACTTTCACATGGATGCTCCTCATTAAGAGAGATAAATAATGGAATTCATATTGATATGTATAGATTATATCTCAAGTCCACATGGACTAAACCTAAAGAGATACTTTCCTCAAAACTTCAATACTATTCATATTTGTATCTTCATTTCAAGGATGGGTTCATCCAATCCATGGTACACCAAATTACATGTACCTTTTAGTTTGAGAGTTCCCCTTTCTCAACTCATAGTTTGTTCCCATCAAGTTTTATCAAATTCCACCAACTAGAAAATTTCTTATTGTTTTCCCTAGATCTGGGCTGAGAACAAACAATTTGTCATAAAAACCAAATCATGCACCAAAATTTATTAGGGAAGTATCCTAATTAGGTGCACCAAAATATTGTAATTTTTATCTTTCTTCCATTTGTAACATTCTAATTAGTTTGATTTCATGATATATGTGCATCCAATTATTTAAATCCACATCATAATCCCCACTAATGGACGAAGGTATCTCTAATGGAATATGGATATCCTCATTGGGATGGGTGTAATCCTTGTATGTATGTGTAAACTTATAAACTATCATTTTTCTGGCTTGGTAGGGAATCTATTCCACATTTTAAATATTTGTCTAAGAATGGTTTATTTGATTGTGTATTACGAGGAATCTTCCAAGTATTAAAAAAAGTTTACTCAATTATATCTACATGGTTCCTAATGCTTATTCCTTGGAATTTTCGATATGGTGATGGATTACAAATTTATATCTTCACTAGGTACTATATTGACCATTGTGACATTACGTAATTACTTATCCTTACACATTATCTCCAATGTGGGATAGTCTTATGTGTGAAGTTGTGTAGGAACTCTATGATATGTGAAATATGTCTCTTGCATTTGATTAGATGGGAAAAATTGTAAAATGTGATTTGTATTTAAATAAAGGTATAGAACCACCACATTTGGGTTCAAGGCTCTATTATTATTTACTAGTAACCACCTTGGTATCCCCATGTTACACACTATAGTTGAAATTTATGGAATGTTCTAGCCCTAATTATAATTATGGTATCACTTGTATGGTCCTTAAGGTTGAATAATGTTACAATGTGGTTAATTGTATTAAATTTTAGTGCCCAGCCTATAATTTTTTGTAAATAAGGTGGATCATATATTAGAATTTTAAATGGATATTGTGGAGTCCATTATACATTGTATTGAGGATATGAATGATCGTAAATTGTTATATGATCCATTTATAATTCCGACATAGAGGTTTGGAAATTTAGGGTCAATTATGCTTGCTAATTATGTTTGTACCCTAAATTATGTTTTTGGATTTAGGGTCAATTCCGACTGACTTATATAAGATATATGTAATTTCTTATTTTCTAAATTATTTGCATTGAAGCTTTAAAATGATATTTCTATTTTCATTAAAATTGGAGAATATCTTAGGAGAATTTTTTCATTAAAAGTACTATTAATTGAATTTTACTTTCATTTGTTTACAGTTATGGCTTCTTCCGGTCCTAATTTATTTGAGAGGGATGATTTAGAGATTGTAAAATTGTAATCTATTCTCCAGAATCCAACTATAGTTGGGCAGTATAAAGCCCATTGTGAAAAAATATTGGTTGATCTTCGTATTATAGAGACAAGTTTGAAAACATATAACCCCTTTCATTGTGATTCAATAAAAAAATTTATGGATTCATTAAAATTAAGTGTATCGAGAGATGTGGGATTTAATGAGATTACATTACGACTTTCCGATAAGGAAGTATTTAAGAAGTCTTATTGGATTTTTTATGCAGAAAAATAGAAAATAAGGGCATATTATGTAAACAAATGTTCATGTCCCCTATGTGCCCCTTTGATTTATCCTAGATTTCTAGCCTCTCAAGGACAATTTCCGAATAATGACCAATTACTGTTATACTTCATAATGATGCTACATGTTGATGTTCACTTAAACCTAAAGGTGAACTATTTAGACATCCCTAGTTATTTGGGGCAAGGGCGTGGCCGAATTAGCCACAGGGAGGCATATAGAAAGGATGGAGCTCCTATAGTTTTTGACGCGTGACAGCTTGTACCAAGTTCATAACAATTCTTATCAGGCTTTCAAGATGTCGTAGCACCTGTTGTTATGATTACACATGAGGCTATTATCGAGGCTCTTGCTGGAATTGTTCACGAGACCCAATTGATATCTTCTGACCATGTAGGTCAATACCTTAAGAGATGTGATACTAGTAGTGGAGGTGCTGGTAGCAGTAGTGATGCACGCAACGAGGTATACGCTCGTGCATCTTTAATTTCACTAGATGACTTTGATCTAGTTACAGGTCCCACTCAGGCATGTTGCTTAGGATGCATCATGGCTGCTGACTTGTTGCATTCATATTAGGTGATTTCACGGCATTGCAACATTCCACTATTAGGGGTTTTAGATTTTATAGAGCAGAGTGGGAGTGTATCTTCTAGTCAGGGTACTACTATCGCTGCTACAGATAGACTTCTTGTTGCTGGGATTGTCACACCTGATGTTCAACACATTTTTGTTTCGATGTGAAAATTAAACACCCAATATTTAATTAAAATTTATTTTATTTCATCATTACTTTACAATTTATTAATATTAAAATTAAACATGTATTTCTGTGTTTAGGATTCTACTCTAGTGTGTGGAGCTTCACAACCCACACCATCTGCCCATGTGACATACACATAGCTCTTGACAGAGCACAACATGGATCTTGATGTTTCAGGTCTGAGTCATCTTGGCTCACTTGGTGACATATTTGTTGGTGTTGAGGTTGTGGGTGGTAATCCCATAGATTTGGAGACGTGTTTTGTAGAGGTATAAAAGCCTTTGTTTTAATAGAATTAATATTTAATCTAAATTGAAATGTTAGAAATTAATGAACTTTATTCAAAAAACTTATTTATCAACTTCTTACATTTTATTTATTTTGTTTCACAGTGATCTACGGGACATAGATCTACACATAGTGTAGATACTCCCAACCTCCGCTCAGGGATAGATACTTAGGTAATCAACTGTACAAATCAGTTATATGATGTATTGAATTAATCAAGAAATTTTTGTAGAATTTTGCTTATATATTTTAATATATGGTACTTCCTTTTTTTTAACATGCAGGGTGTAGCAGAGCGTAGTGAGGGGTCTGGCACTCACCCTAGTGCATGGAGGAGACTTCAGTGATGTTTTATAGATTTTAGACATTTTAGACATGTATATACTCATTAGACATAATTTTTGATATTTTAGACATACTTTTAGAGATTTTAGACATACTTTTTGACATTTTAGACATACTTTTAGAGATTTTAGACATGTATATACTCATTAGACTTGATTTTTGATATTTTAGTAATACTTTATGTTACATGATTCTTGATATTAAACTTGGGAAATATAAACTCATGTGTTGTTACAGACCTGTGCAAAATGATAACATCACACACTTCAACCCCACACGGAGTGTTTTGGGAGATAACAGGTACATGCACATTTAAAACATATATATGTAGATCTTGATGTGATTTATTAAGTGAACTACAAGTTACTAACTTTAAAATTTTTTATTCTTAATTTTGATGTTTTTTTTAAAACTTAATTGATCTTTTGAGCATCATTAAATGAATGTATTGATCAAAGGAAAAAGTATGGATGTGAAAGGATTCCCAATTCTAGGTCTTTGCACTCTTTGATGACTATCGATAGTAATAACTGGACAATTTGTACAATAGATTATTCTTGTTTTTCTTATGAATGCATGAACAAATCATATTCAGAGTGCAATAGTCAAAACATGGGTATGTAGGTGAGTGGAAGCTAGTTCCTTTAGTTGTGGATGACACATATGGATCAAATCATGATGATAGTTTTGAAGATATGCCATTAATTTCAACTGATTATGACCACATATCTGGACTGGTTAAACAAGGTATGTTTTATTTAAAAGGATTACATAATTTGATAATTATATTTATATATATATATATATATATATATATATATATATATATATATATATATATATACATGGATCATTGAATGTTTATTTGCATTTTGTTTTAGGTGATGTATTTGTAGTCATTGCTGAAGAAGACATTGTTGAGAAAGTGGAGTACTACATGTTGCGTTGCATAGAAGAGAGAACAAAGCTAACATGTTAAATAACAAGTGAAGAGACAACATTTTATACTCACTCAGTTGTAGTGCAGGGGAAATATTTACAACTAGTGAAAGCCCTCCAAATTGGGATTCACTTTGTTGATTACAAACCAAAAAAAAATGTGTATCATTACACCCATCACATAATTGCTATAGGGTTACAATTGCAGCAGGTGAAGACTAAAACTAGTCAACGCAAAAAATGGAGACTAGATGTAAAAGACCATGAAAAAATTTTACAGGTCATTGAACAATGAGCAGAGCCACTTGGTATTATATAGAAGGACATGGAATATTATATATTCATGTCTTCTAGGAATTTAAAATATTTTATCTATTTTATTTTTCATTTGGCATACATATTTGACAACTTTATTGCTATGATATTAAGGATGGGTTCATTAATGATGTAATTTTGTTCCTAGTATCTCCAATAATATTATTTCCATTTATATCTATATATAACAAATGAGTTTTAAAAACTTAGTATTATTTTTTCCTCGTTTTAGTTTCTCTTTTCTAGCATCTTTTATAACAATTTGA
Organism: Taxus chinensis; assembly: GCA_019776745.2. Classification (NCBI taxonomy): domain Eukaryota; kingdom Viridiplantae; phylum Streptophyta; class Pinopsida; order Cupressales; family Taxaceae; genus Taxus; species Taxus chinensis. The sequence continues at coordinate 603,064,541 of CM034155.1, read as the reverse complement.
AACAAGATCTCTTAGTGTCAATAAAGCTAACTTGAATAATTTAAAATTTCATGTGATAAAAATGATAGACAATTAAATTTTGATATAGACAATAAAGAACTACATGACTCTTGTATTAATAAAAGATCTAGAGCTTGTATTTATCCAAATATTATCATTACATGTTTATAAGATCTTTATATCAATTATGATTCATATATCATCTTTTCACATAATATATATCTTAAGTAGAATTTATTGCAATTTTTAACCCATGAATTAATCCTAGGTTGACCTAATGAAAGTGCATGTGTTTAAAAGGAAACTATTTCCCCTGTGAGGAAAATGATGGTAGAGGAGGACAATAAAATTCAACAATAACAGATCCAAGGTAGACGATACCATTTGGAGACTACACGTATGGGTTTGTGAGATGGAGAATGTATGTGTAGGTTTTATAATACATTATTGTATATATTCAACTAATCCTGAGTAGGTATAACTTGGAGATATAGGTGACTAAGATGATGTATGGTAAATTAGAAAGAATGAAAGTGTGATAAAGAGCCAAATATATGTCAATCATCCAAATGTGCTAAAGAGTGTCAAATCTAATGTTGCCAAGTGTTAAAGACTAGGTTTACGTGTCTATAATGGCATGTATTTACTGGTGAATGTGCCTAATTCATGTTGAACATATATCAAATGTTTTTTTTTGTGCTTGATTATATGCTTGACCTGGTTTCTACCATACTTATTTTCATTAAAATTTTTACCATGTTTTATGGTGCCACGATCCACGTCATTCATAATTCTATTTTCATACTTACCTATGTTATCATGATTCACATCATACATCTATTGGGGACAAGGACACATAATTTTACTTTACATTGATCATGTATTTTTTGATGATCCACATCATTTACATCTTTTCCACACAAGGATATATTATTTTCAATGGTATATCATTTAAATATAGTGCCCTCATGATTTAAATATTTCTCATATCTTGACCATATGGGATAGCTTACTCCAATTATTGTTTTGACTACATTTTCTTACTTGGAGCATATTATCTTTTTGGGATTTCTTTGATTATACTTCGTTCATATGGGTCATATTATTCATGCACTTTCATTTCCTATATTTAACCCATAAAAGAAATCTTACAATTATGCTTATATAAATAATATCATAAATCTACATATGGAAAATTTCATATTACATATATGTTTTATGCACGTTTTCAAGGTGAAATCTTAAAATAGTAGACATCAATGATTTTTTTTCATATTTAACCCATGATGCACGTAATCCTTTTCTTTTGAGATACATGCTTCATAATTTCATCGCACACAATCTCAAAAAAAAATATGATTGAAATGAAAAGTAATAAAGAGTTCTGATATAAATTAATGTGTAAACTAAACATTCAAAACACATACATATAATTAATAATAAAATATGAAAAATAAATTTATTAGGGTCAATGCATGTTGTTGTGTCCCACTTCTTGTCCCAAAAATGTGAGTGGGGAAGGTCGTGGTGCGGTATGTAAGGAGGGTTTGCTTGAATCCCCTATTCACGCATACAAGGTTCGGGTGAAGTGACACGTAGGCCATTATCTTGCCACATGTGACATTTAATGGGGTTCGCGCGAAATGGGGGTTCACATGAACCCTATTCGCGCAAACAGGGTTCACACGAACACCCATGTTTATATATTGGAGGCGTTGCGGAGGAATTCATTTTCCTCTGCCCACCTTCTTCACATGAAGATTACTCAGAACAAAGCCCACCAGCGAGACCACCAATGATTCCCAACAAATGAACCCAATAAACGAGCCCACCAAACAAGCCCATTAACGAAGAGCCGACTAACGATGAGCCCACCAGCAACGAGTGACCAGGTATGGAACCCGTAGCCATTTCGATACCAGGGTGTTGTATTGGTGATGTATTTAGGAAAAGAAAAATTGAAACCCATTTTTTAGCAAAATCGTAGCCATTTCGATACTATTTTTTGTAAAACCCTAGCTCATTTTTTGTAAAACCCCATTTAAAATCTCTTGTATCATGAACAGGATTCACAAATTTCGGTGTTGAGTTTCCAACAGTAGAAGAATAATGGTGCTGTGAAAACTGTAATTTCTGGTGTAATGATATATTAAATTTAAAACTGTGAAAACTGTGAAAACCCTAGCTCATTTTTTTGTAAAACCCCATGTAAAATCTCTTGTATCATGACCAGGCTTCACAAATTTCGGTGTTCATTTTTCAAGAGTAGAAGAATAATGGTGCTGTGAAAACTATAATTTCTAGTGTAATGATATATTAAATTTAAAACTGTTAAAACCCTAGCTTGTTTTTTGTAAAACCCCATTTAAAATCTCTTGTATCATGACTAGGCTTCACAAATTTTGGTGTTCAGTTTCCAACAGTTGAAGAATAATGGTGATGTGAAAACTATAATTTCTAGTGTAATGATATATTAAATTTAAAATATATAGGTTCTCTGAAGACTGTAATTTCTTGTGTAATGTTATATTAAATTTAAAATATACCTTCTTAGACTAATGATGCTCTTAATATTGTAATTTCTAGTGTAATTATACATTAAATTTAAAATATACCTTCTTAGAATAATGGTGCTTTGAAGACTGTAATTTTTGGTGTAATGATATATTAAATTTAAAATATACTTTCTCTCAAGACTATAATTGCTGGTGTAATGTTTTATTAAATTTAAAATATACCTTTTGTCGAATAATTGTGCTCTGAAGACAGTAATTTCTGGTGTAATGATATATTAAATTCAAAATACACCTTTTGTAGAATAATGGTGCTCTCAAGACTATAATTTCTGGTCTAATGATATATTAAATTTAAAATATACCTTTTGTAGAATAATGGTGCTCTGAAGACTGTAATTTCTGCTCTAATGATATATTAAATTTAAAATATACCTTCTGTAGAATAATGGTCCTCTGAAGACTATAATTTCTGCTCTAATGATATATCAAATTTAAAATATACCTTCTGTAGAATAATGGTGTTGTTTGAGTTATTAAGATGATTATTAATGGTAAAAAATAGGGATATTTTTAATTTCACATTTTTTAATGGGGAAGAAGGTTATGAATGTTACATTTGTTAGTGGGAGAGAAATGTTATGAAGGTTACGAATGTTACATTTGTTAGTGAAAGGAGATATTTGTTAATAAGGGAAGAAGCCTTGTTTCTCTCATTTGTTAGTTAGGAGAGGAATTATTCAAACTTCTTACTAACATTTGTTAATAAGGTGAAGAGTGTTTTACACTTAAGCCTCGTCATTGTGAAATTCATATCATTTCATTTCATTGATAAATGTAAAGCCAAAAATATCTCTCTTCCCTTTTGAGTATTCCTTCCTAAGAAATTAGTATGTGAAATATCAAATCTCCTTACTTGTTTTGAGTATGCTTCTAGCCTATACAATGCTCCAAACCAACCAAACACTCAAGTCAATCTAAAAATTTCTCATTGTCATTTCAATACTAATTGTTTAATCCTTCACGCCATCTCTAAGCTGTAATCCAACAAAGCTCATGATATGGAGAACCTCAAAGCTCGATTTTTTAAACATAGTGCATACATGTTTAGCTACATGGTGAATTGTGGCTTTCCACCTTCTTGGACCTCCTATATCATACATCCCATATACAAGAGTAAAGACATGAATGAAACTAATTATTACAATATCATCGTTGGACAAACCTTGGCCAAGATATTTGCCATAAGTCTAGATATTAATATCACCACATGGACATAGACTAAGAGGTTGAGAGCCAAACAGAAAGTAGGTTTTAGAAGGGACCACCATACTAGTGATTGTATCTTCACTTTGGCCGCTATCATTGAGGAAGCTAAAGAAATAATTGTGAATTATATTGTTCTTTTGTAGAATTCTACAAGGTATTTAATACAGTTCCTCATAGCTTGTTAGTTAAAAGGCTTAAGTCTTGGGATCTTCCACCCTTGATAGTTTCACTTGTGATGATACCTTATGAGGTCGTTGTTGATAAGGTACAAGTGAGAAATGGTGATATAAAGTATGTCATATATATTAAACAAGGATGCCCACTCTCTTCGACACTTTTTGGCCCTTACATTAATGAGCTAGTAGAAATAAATACATTAGATACAACAAATGGTTGCATATTCTTTGGAGCCTCTAACACAATTTTTCAATTTATAGATGACATAATTTTGATGTCTCATTCTATAAAACGTCTTTAGAAACAACTTGATATTATATAACCTCATTTTGTGATACTCATGGGTTTCAAATTTCTTCAGGTAAAAAGTGTCATGAATTTCAACATAGCTTCAAAAATTCCTAGTGTGCCATTCAAAATACCCTCCATTCCCCAAGCATCAAACTCTTCTTCCAAACCTACGCCAAATCCAAAATCAGTCCCTCCACTTCCCTTGTCCACATATGCTACATTTTACTTCGTTGAATATGCGAACAAAGTCAAGGTACAGATTAATGAAATTGAATATTTGCAGACTCACCCCAAACAATTAGAGAGGTTTGTTTAATACATTAGGAGTGGTAGTTTAACATCCAATGATTTAGATCCTAGTTCTAAAGGAATACTACCAAACACACCTAAACCTCCCTCATAGAACATGCTTTATTTGAGTGCATAAAAGACTGATACAGTTGAACCTTTCTATGTCTCCCTTCTTGTTGGATAATATGTATTGAACAACTGCATAATAGATTCTAGTGCCTCCGACAATGTAATTCCTATAAATGTCGCCAAGGATCTCAAACTCACCTTGAATCCACCCGGTGGCTCTTGTTACTCCCTAGAGTCAAAATAGGTCCCACTTGTAGGTAAGTTCAAAGATGCACAGGTGGCTCTCACTAGATTTCCAAACAAGAAAGTTTAAGCGATGATATTGGTAACAAACATTCTAACTTCATTTGGAATGTTTCTAAGAAATGGTTTTTGTTAGTAGTTGGGGGTAGAATTCAGATGAATTGGTCTTCTATAACCATACCAGTGATGGGGGACAAGGAGAAATTGCTTCCATATCTATGTAACCCGATCTATAACCTGATCTATAACCTAATCTATATAAATTGATTCCAGATCTAGGGGACATGGAGAAATTTATGATATAACATGATCTATGTAATTTATTGATAATTAAAATAATGAAGCATTTTCTCTACTATATTTGATATGAATTTGAATTAATAATTTCAGAATTGAAAATTTAAATCAATGAAGAAAAAAAACATCTCCAACCTGGATGTGCAAGAACAATAGAAAATATGGTTTTGTGAACATTTGTCCCCTCATTTTATCATTTCAATTTTTGTGTCCACGTGAGTCCAACCGGTGCGAATGCAGCGAAAACAAGAGAAGAAAGTGTAAGAGAAACAATAGTTTGAATTGGCATACTAGAAAACAATGCAGGTGGAAGAGTGCAATAACAATTGACATGAGATTGGCTTTGGCAATTTCTAGCAAGAAAGGTAGTAGCTTTGCAATAACAAGAATACTCAAAATTCTCTAGGTTTTGCTTGAGAACAAGCAGTGGTTATATAAAAAATTTGTTGGGTTTTGAACTCACACACAAGGCATGCTTGGGGTACCAATTCATTAGGTGAAGAGGGAGTTCAAACTAATTAAATCTATTTAAAAAAAAAGAGGGAGAGAAGACCATGCAATGAAGCCTAAACTTAGCTAATTTGGTTCACAAACGCACCTTAGAAGTGAAGTTAACTGCAATCACGCGTGTCTAATTTTCACATTAAGGTTTCTAGAAAAATCATGTAGAACCAACGCCTTGCACAGGGTGATAAACAAAGAACCACCACCCTAACTATGAAAATGGTCAAAAAACCATCGACCTGCTTGGGTGGTGGTTTTGACACTTAAGGTAAAAACATGTATAAAAAGAAGTGGGAAGCTAGAAGAAAGTTTGAAGAGGCTAAGAAGGGATTTCTAGGCTATAAATATATACTGTGGATGAGTTTCGAAACTTGAACACCTTCTAAAAGGATATGAATCATCATTAGGGATATTTTGTAACTATTTTTCTGACAATGTAACACATGTAATTTTGGAAGCATACATTACTACACATGACATTTCATTTGTCTCATACACTCATGCTGTGTCCATTCCACATGCTTCCACCACCACACGTCATCTTGGTCTTTAGTAGGTGATCATTATCACCTTCCCCCTGATGATGCACTTGTGTTCTTATGATTCTTACATGAATATTGAGGGAATATTTCTAAGAACCTTTCATCACGTGCTTCTTGATTTTATCTAGCACACTCAATCGTTTCCTGATGACGCACTCTTGCTTACGTGGATCATATTTGACTGCTGAGGGGTCTTAATTCTATGAGTCCCTTCATTCACACACTTAGGGGCATCGCTTATCCTCACCCTTTCCATCATACTAACACTTAACAAATATATTCAATTTTCAAACATTCATTACAATATATTCATTTCTCAATCATAAATCATCATTATATTACCTACACGATACACAATCCAGTCAATCTATATTTTATTATCACTCATATTCATATTGATATTTATCCTCATACACACGTTATCTACCATTACGAACATTATAATGCAAATTTATATTCATCAAACACAAACAATAAACATGATAGGAAAAAAACCATAGAATCATAAAACATCCATTACATTGTAATGACAAAACATTCCAACATAGATTTATCATATATCAAAAATAGGTATCCATACATATATCGCTAGTACAATTATCATCCCAAAACATGTCTCACAACTGGGGGGAAAGGCCCCCACATCATATATAATAATCCCCATTAGACCTCATCATCACTATCACTCTCATGTACTAAAAGATCCCTACAACTAGATTCCTCTTCGCTAATGCAACGCCACATTATGCAGCCTCAGAACTTCTCCACATGCCTCCATAGCATAGTAATCTTTGTAGTCTACTCTAAAAACTGAAGCTAAAACTCCACATACCATGCGAATACATTATGGACCAATGGACCACCACCTAATTCCTCTTGGGAACGTCACATCTCCTTGCGTGCCTTGACCCTCTCTCTTAGTAGCACCATACATGTCACTGTTGCTATGACCACAAGCTCAAAGAGATGGGCATGTTTTCTTGTAATGTCATCAAAATTCTCTAACATCCCTCCACCTAGCACATCATTCGGCACATTCTATGTCAAATTACAAACAAATGTGTCTATAATCAATGACCAATATGCATCCCCTACAAACATAACACAAAACCACATGTTAGCTAAAAACATATAAAACAATGTAAAAAATATGTTGAAAACTACATAAGCATACAAAAATACTTACACTCTACCATGGTTGTTGTTATAGGGTCGAGGAAACCTCCCTCCCCTCCTCCTCTTCCATGTGGTAGCTCTATAGGACCTAAAAATACTCGGTATAATAATACCCACTAATGTTCTACCCACCACATTCGATAGTCCTTGGTACACCCCGCGTCATCTCTATCTACAACTGATATCACTGGATCTGCCTCATTTGGTCATGGTGATATTAACTGCTCTTCTATGGGCCATGGCCTAACACTAGCCCTCCTAGGTGCTCTGATATCTCTCAACCATATATATGGCTCTAGGGCCACATCTTAAGCCATGCCAAACTATCGTGACACCCTATCAACCTGAAAATGCTCTGCCACACTCAAGAAGAGGCCCTCTAACCACATATTCATCAGCATACATTGCAACTTTATAGCATCCTTGGGTCATCACCCATAATAACTGTATGGCCTCCATATAACCGAATCGGCCCCCATCCTATATATCAGTTCCCTAAAGGTATTTATGTCCATCTTCCTACTACGAATGTCAACCCAGCGTCAAGCATATTGTTAGTGCAAAATCAAAACACATCCAAATGAGTTATACAAGTTTTCCTTTCTAAGGCAGAGTGGTTTGGTGTGGTTGCATAACATTGAACTGTTACCAAGGTGCAGGACCTTGAAAAAATGGAAAAGCTCTCCAGATCAAAGGATGGTTCCTTATCCCTTTGTTTAGGTGTATACGTAAGGATTTGCAAAGGATTTGTCTTTATACCTAATCTAAAACTTATCAAGGAGACAACGATAAATGAGTATAAGAAATAAGAAATAACTAAACTACCAGGTGATACACCAAAGGAATGATGAAAACTTATATTTCAAATAGACACAAACAACAAAATGTGTACAATAAAGAAGCAAAGATAGTCAAATCTATAATGGAAGACCAAATGAAAGCAAAAGAGACAAGAAAGGATCTAAGATCGATCACAGACATGTTTTATTTCTCTGTGAATTGATACAGTTCATTACAAAGTAGCCAAAAGGCCGAAACGTATTACAAATTTTGATGGAAGGATTGAACCCCACAAATCCCTTTCCTAGGAGGAGAAGGGAGCCCGTGAAATTTTTTTTTTCCAACCTTTACAATGAATCCTAGCCCCGAATTTAAAGATTCAACTTGAGAGAAGAAAGAGGGAGATAAGCGAGAAAAAATAGGTTGAAGTGCAACCACTTCTGTTAATTCTTCTAATGAAATATCTCCCCCAAATTATCAATCCTTGGTTTGACGTGTTAAAGGAAGAGAAAATTCATTTTATTTTAAGGCAATGGAAAAAAATATGAGATAAGGTGAATACAACTTCGTAGATATAAATCAAGGATTCACAAGAAGAGATACATGTAGGAGTATCATACATCAATACATAAGGTAATTTCCATGTAATTCTCAAAGGAAATATAAGAATCATAAGTATATTTGTGTACAAGAAATGAAGGATTTTTTTGAGGAATATTTAGGTTAATAAGGGTTGGCTCAAAGCAAATAATGTTTTTGCAAGACTAGTTGTGCATACCACCCTAATAATGTTGCAAAAGATGAAATTAAGATAATTCAGCCTGAAGCTAATGAGAAAATCAAATATCAAGTTGCATGAGGCATATAAGAGATGATGCCAAGAGAAAGTGTAGGAAGTTACTATCCCAAAGCTAAACATAAATGAGTGAAGAGAACACATATATTTGTGCAATCTAAAGATGGATATTGTAGAAGATGTAGGAAATGTGTTGCATAGTTTCCTTATGCATAAGGGGGTTGCACTTGGATAATATATCTCTGAGTAGACATATTTATAGTATATTTATAAGGAGACACCTTGATGAGATATTGATGAGAAGGAACATTAATGAAGTATTTCTTAGGAGACTCCTTGATGAGATATTACCTAGGAAAAAACTTGGACATCTTGGATGAGGGATCACTTTGGTGATATCTTGGATAAAATTAGATGAGATATCTATAAGGTGACACCTAGGTGTAGTAGATATTATCATGATAGGGATATGTTCCTAAGACCATATATTCCTCATACGAACACTAAATCAAGTGTCATTTTTTATTTCATGTATTTTTAAAGATGAATACAATGGTGGAGTCAAAGATATTATATAACATATTTTTGAGGTGACATATTTTTAATATGTTTTGGGTCGGAATAAAAAGCATTATGGGTGGAAAATTCAATTGCCGCATGTGGAAGTTGAAGAATCATGGGAATACGTGGTCAGATTAAATGCTCATATGAATCCTCGCATGTTTTACAAACTCTTGGAAAGGTCCACACTATTGGCATGTCTCCTTATATATAGTCACACACTATTTGAAGCCTTTATATATAATATCTTGTATGGAAAATTTTGTAGGATAAGGGTTGGTGCAAGTGTTAGTCTGTATTGTAAATTGTTGAGTTCCAATATATAAAAAAGAAAGTTTGGGTGCTTGACACCTTTTTTATTCAAAAGTTTTTCCATAGCCTGATAAATCTTTGGGTATTGTGTATTTTATGTGTAAGCCTGCGCATATTTGATATTCCTATTTAAGATTCAAATATTATGTTCTGAAAACGCCATTAGGACCAATAGGTATTTTTTTATCAAATACATTTATCTTTAGTAAGTATTAGAGTTAGGTTCTTAGATTTATTTGAAGAATTGGGATTTTATCTTCCCCATGATAAAATTCCCCTTCTCTTAAGTGGTTCCCTTGTGGTATGTTAGAATCTTGTGTGTATAGAAAAATTATAGTTGAAGTCTACAAATACATAGATAAAAAAAAATTGAGATATGGATGACAGCCCTTTTTGAAAGAGATTAATAGTTTGTTGTATTAGGAGTAAAACCTACAAGTACAAAGGATGAAGACTCCATGGTAAAATCCTTGATAGTGACCAGGTGAAGAGATCAATCAAATTATGGTTTTCTCAGATTCCTTTCATGTTGAATGTATTGATAAAATCCACTTATGGCAGGGATTAAATATGATAACAATTTGGGACTCACTTTGGTATAAAAAACTGTCTAGATGAATGTAAATAAAATTTTCCTATAAAATAAGCATGTATTCACTAAACATGAAATATGACAAATTTTTGGTTGAATAATTGAATTCCTTCAATGTTATGGTAAGTCAGTTACTTTATGTAAAAAATAAAATGGACTGAAGAAGAAAAGTGTATTGCACTTCTTTGTTCTATGTACCTCACTCTTGAGATGATACATAGTTAAGTGGAATTTAAATTGAAAGTTGAAGTTATAATGGTAGTATCTACTGTTAAACAAACCTAAGGTGGAAATCTATTCTAAGATTACCCAGAAAAGGGATGACTTAGTAGCAATATGTCACTCCCAACAGTGAATCAGATATAGGTTAGGAGACTCAAGTTAAGAAGTAAGTTAAATGCAACTAAGATTTGGCACTATAAGAGGAGATGGTTAGAACTGAGTGATAAAACATGATAGTTTAAGAAGTATTTCTTCCATCCAAATCATGGTTGGCAAGGCTAATACCTCTTTAGATAATACTCACATTTGCAATGCAAATCCCTTATAGTGAATATTTAGGGGATTTATTGCTTAGCACCCTCAAGATCACATGGTTGTAATGATGTATGGTAAATTGACTTGGGTGTTTATTTCTCATGTGACTCAAAATTGAGAGCTGGTTTACCTGAACATAAAAAGATCTGATGTATTTGATATAGGAAATAATTTAGTATATAAAATAAAAATCGAGGAAGAATGAAGACCTGATTTGGGTCAATGATGGATAGAAATGGTAAGACTCCCCTTGGTATTTCTATACATTCTAGGTCCTGTGCCAAGAAACATGGAAGGTTTGATGTAATCCCAAATTAAAGATACCAAAAGTGTTTACTACCCTAAAGTAAATACTACTTGAAACATAATTGATCTCCTTCACTGAAATTAGGTACACATATTTGAAGGATGAATGAAGGAGTTAGAAACATGTAGATTATTCTAATTAATTAACTTCCAACATTAAATCCTCACAATTAGAATAATTATTTTATACTTCATAAAAATTCCTGATATACAATGATATGAACCTCTATAAATAAAAAGGAATGAGTCCATTTAGTTGATTACAAATTGATTCTACAATGGTTTCTTGGAGGATGTAACTATAGGAACAAGGAGATCATGAACTCTGAATAAGCTTTGTTCTGGAGACTATGAACTGGAAAAATGACCTCAAGGTAAGCTTCGTACAACTCTGACATGTGTTCGTAGCCGTAATCATAATGCACATCTTGTCTAGTGTTGTACCTAATTGTTTTTTAAATTTGGAGTAACTTTATGAAACCATCTGAGTTTTATAAAAATCTTTATTGTTTTCAACTCTTCCTATAATATGATCATGTTGTAAAGCTCTCTAAACACTTTGATCATGGCTCTCAGAGGATCCTAGATGTGGACTGAAGAATTCTTGCAAAACAAACATTAGTTGGGTTGTGGACATCAACCATACATCAGGCAATGTTGGAACTGACTCCGAAGAGGCCTAAACACCAATAATGTCATCTTCTTCTGCAGCTAGAAAATTTGATTTGGTCTCATCTACTTGCACCTTTGACAATGGGACTTTGAGCTGAGTTTTTTTCTCCTTACTAAGATGACTCGAGAAATTTGAATTGTTTGAACATGCTCTTCACTTAAGAGAGCTAGACCCATGGACTTTACATTCTGAGTAAACTAACCTTCAAACCTATAGATATTTTCACCCTAATGATTGTAGATTCTGCTATTGTACAAATTCAGTTTATCCACACTTAGGTTCTTCAACTTTCTTCTCCTAAAGTGTTGGACCAGTGAGTGTATCTAATGTAATGTCAAACCTAAGAGCTAAGCTCACTAAGATTCCTTAACACATTTCTTCTTCTTTCACGTACTTATTCTTGTTAAGTCATTCATGATCCCACCTTGTAGGTATCTCATGACTTCTCCACATGTCTATTAGGTATACTTCCTTTTGATGGAGTCACGTCTAGATACTTCAGCATATATTTCACTTCCTCTGTGAGTAATGGAGGGGCTTGGCCTTCATATTTCCTTGTGCACGTGGATCGGTACTTGGTCCATGTTGTAAGTGGAACATGGGTAGAAAATTAGATGGGATGGGAGTCTTATTAGGAATCCATTGATATGTATTCACACATTGTACCTTGATCATTCTTGTGCCTTTGTTTGTCATTCTTATTTTTAAAGCATGTGCTCATATGAAGTCTAGAAGAATTACTTCTAACTTATGAATGACTTACCCATTGACCAGGTTGATTCAGAGCTGTGTTCATAAGGGATTCTATCTCCTCTCCATTGATGCAATGATCAGGTGCACCAATAATTATGAAGTCAAGCTTCCTCAAGAAAACCTAGTGTCTTGGAACCACCGCGACCTTCGACCACGGATATCCTGCCCTAGAAACCTCCATTCCTGATTATCCTCCATTTGAGTTGTAGCCCCTCATGACTGCACCATGCCAATCTCATGTTCTTTGGATCTTCTGAGTCGCCACATCTTGCATTCGATTTTCTTCAGTGTTTTCCCCTATGCTCTTGGAAGGCTTCGTAGCCAATGTGATCAATTAATACTGTAGTAATACGGTGTAACCATGCTGATATGGGACTTGCTCAAAATGCTTATTTGTACATGGATTTATAAAGCTTATTCTGAATCATGTGAATTTAATAGAGTGCTACAATTTCGAATATTTTGGTCCAAATGGAAAACTTCAAAATTTCACTAACATCGTGTGAACATAATTATGTGGACAACAATCCTTATTATGTCCTTTAACTTCACAATCTTTACACCATATACCACTGTGCATCTCATATACAAAGTTAGCTTAAATATTCTCTACTTGTTTTGCCATATGCTGCAATATGAAGCCTCTAAGAATGGGCTCACTCCTATATCAACACTTTCAATCTACCTTAGTTGCATCAAGTGGAGAGCTTCCAAGGTCCCACGCGTGCGATGCCACATAGCTCTTGTTATTGCGAAATCACAACACCCCCAAATGAGTTTCTACAGGTCTGCTTTTCTAAGGCAAAGTCATTTGGTGTGATTATGTAACATTGAACTTTCCCCAAGGTGTGGGTTCTTGCAAAAATGGGAAAGCTCTCCAGATCGAAGGCTGGTTCCTTATTCCTCTGTTTAGGTGCATACATAGAAACTTACAGAGGATCTATTCTTATATCATAATCTAAACTTTGCCAAGGAGACATGGATAGAAGGAATTCAGAAATTAAGAACAAAGCTAAACTATGAGGTGATGCACCAAAGGAATGATGAACACTTATTTTGCTAATAGAAACAAAACAAAAAAATGTTATACAATAAACAAGCACAGATAGCCAGATATATAATGGGAGACCAAATGAAAGCAAAAGAGACAATAAAGGATCTAAAATCGATCACAGACATGTTTTATTGCTCCGTAGATTGATACAGTCCATTATAAAGTATGGCCAAGAGGTAGAAATATAATGTAATTTTTGATGGAAGGCCCGAACCCCACAAATCCCTTTGCTTAGAGGAGAAGGGAGCCTACAAAAAAAAGAATGTCCAACCCTTTACAATGAACCCTGCCCCCGTATTTATAGATTTGATCAGAGAGAAAAAAGAGAGAGGGAAGTGGGAAAAGTGGGTTGAAGCTCAACCACTTATGTTAATGCTTTTGATAAAATATCTCCCCCAAATCCATCTTTATTGCATCAATCCTTGGTTCGGCACCTTGAAGGAAGAGGAAACGACAAAACAGATTAAATTTGATCTGGTTGTTGAGGAAAGAAGATCCCGCATTGAAATATTGAAGATGTTTCCTCCATTTTTCTTCACCTAACCTCCTCAAAATCAAATTTTCAAACCTCCATGACATGGGTGAGGCCGATATCTTTCCAATGGTGTCAAATTTGCAATATTTCGAGACCTGAGTCAAAACATATGCCCCTTTAAAGTTTGTATTGATTCCATATAAATGGGCGGGAAAACAATTTAAAAAATGGGTCCCCATTTTCGTTTGGGACACGTGGCAGCCAAGTTGGAACAAAAATTGGGCTTATGGGTCCACAATTTATCTTTATCCCTTTTGCGCAAAAAATTCAAACTCAAAAAACTCCCAAAGCCCCAAAGCTCTACCTAGACACGTGGCTCCTATTGGTTGGCTGAGAAATGTGTTTCCATCTTCATCTTTGTGTCTTTTTGACAAAAGGAAAATTTTCACCTTTTCCTTCGACTCCCCGCTTTGGTTTTGACTCGAATTCAAATGCTAAGTTTTCCCTTGGGTGGAGTTGCCGGCCATTTTTCAACTTTTATCCTTTTGAGATAGCAAGGGGCAAAAAATCAACTTTTCCCCTGGCGACCCACTTTCCCTTGGGACACGTGGTAATCTGATGCTCGTTGGAAACCTTTTCTTTATCCAATCCTTGAATCAATGCCACTAAGACACTTGGTAGCCTCTGCTAGCTTGTTTATGCATTGACTATTTAGTTGACTCTTCCCCTATTGGAATACCACATGGAGGCATTGCGCTTCCTTGAAAACCCGGCCCAAAGTTTTTCTTTGGAGGAGTGTTGAGTTGACACTTGTCAACCTCTACTAATTTGTGGAATTTTCAATTATCCCTCTTAGTTTTTAGAATTTTGGTTGCATGGCAAGGTCGTGCTCATTTGGGACTCTACCTTGGGACCAACTCTTGGAGATGTGCCACACTGACACTTGGAATTCTCCTCTTACAAGTTTATACTTAGCCAATTTTGAAGCCCACATTTTGAATTTGTTTGACCATATACTACGTGGAGGGTTGGTGCAAGTTTGAGTCTCTGTTCTGGGCTTCCTTTCCATATTTGCACCAAGTTGACACCTAGTACCTTCCTTTTAGTTGAAGAATTTTCAACGCCCCAAAATATATTTGGGGCTCTAGATACATGGAATCCTGACACAAGTTTGGGCTCCCCCTTTTGGATTCACCTTTGGAGAAGCGTCGTTAGGACATGTGGTCTCTTCCGTTGCCTCCTCGATAGTTAGTCATTTTTGGATCTTTTCTTGAACCGTTTCAAGCCCAAGGACTTCAAATATTTTTCGTTTCTTCCCCTTATCCTTTCTAGTTCCTCTGCGGCATCGTCCCTTCTCATATGACCATGCTATCTCATATTTGAGGCTACCTGTAACTTGGAGAATATATTTAAGATGTGGAAACAGCCCGACAAAGTCATTTCTTTTGTACATGGTCCTTTAGTCTCTATTGATCTCCACCACTCAATGGTTGAGTCCTTCTGTGACCAATTTGCAGGATTTGGATGAGTTTTCTGAGGTTCCTTCTATGTGGGGTCATGACTAATCTAATATTTGGCATGGGGGTGAAATATGGATAAGACATATATCTCGGGCCAAGCCCACTCTCCTCGTGGCCCTGTAACCAATCTCAATATAACTATGTGGTCATATTCCCACATATGTATCACCATGGTGGCTCCTATGCGTCTACCATGCTCATCCTACGTAAATCGATACAAGTCTCTATATAAATGGGCTAACAGACACCGTTCCCATTCATATGTCATACCCTCCTCCTCTATCCAATGGCATATGTCATGCATCACTTAGAAGATGTCGACATCTCCTACCTGCACAACTATACATGAAGCAATCACCACTACAGCAAATTTTCACAAGCGCAGAACCCTTGACTATAATATAACATTTAAATTGATATGGGCTTTGGTAGGTACTCAATTCCCCAAAAAATATCACCTTTCCAAGAGAATTTTTCACTCCATTTTCTCCACTTCCATCAATCACACCATCTCCCCAACAACCAACAATCGTAATATGTGATATACATCCTCCAACATGACAGTCATCTCCCTTGTAGGAAACCAAAATGTACATGTGTCTGCACACCATCTCTCACACAATGTAGTCAACATGGGCATATTATGAGGTACATCCCCCATCTATGCTATATAACAAAGGTAGAGACGGTCCATCACATCCCACTCATCACCATACACACCCAATCCAAGAAATGTGCTCAAATGAAGGCCACCATAAAAATCCCTCGAATGAATATCCCTCTGCACACCACTAAAATGACAATAAACACAACATTATAACACATTATATAGCCAAACATACTTATTCAACATAATGGACACAAGTTTTTTACCATTATCCATAAAATGCTCAAATTCTAGACCAAGGTGCCTAGATGCAGGACTGGGGGACCCCAGAGTAGGACACTAGCGCCTAGTTTTGGGCGCTTCAGTCCTAGGGGTCACTAGCACCCTCACCACTTTTTTCTAGGATAAAAACGCCAAAAAAAGCAAACACCTAAAATTTTTAATAATTACACTAAAAAAATTACTACACCATAGTTTTTTTTGAAAATTAATGCACTTACCAACTCTACAGTCATACGCGACACTATGACAGTCGCCACTCTCTCAAACCGAGTGAGATGCAATGATTTCACTTGAGGAATCTTCACTCACTTTGTGCACACTCTCACACTCATGGAAAAGAAAAATGAGGTAACTAAACACTTTTTTACTTTGTTATTTATAGTTACTTTTCATCACTACTTTTACTATGGTCCTTATTACGCATTTATTATCAACACTAATACATGCTACATTGTTTTTCTCATATCTCAAGCATTTTTACTACGATTTACACCCAATTTGCGGAATTATTCTTACAATTTTACCTACCACCATATTGTACACATATGTTGCATTTTTGGTCTCTTCACCATTATTTACCATTCAATACATACACATTTTCACCTCTTCTTATTACTTTCGTCTTAGCATCCATTCTTTTCATTCACTTCCCCTTTCGCCTAAAGGGGGTCATATTATTGGGGATCCCCCTATAGTCCCCCTCATACCACCACATGTTCAGACATTGCGGATCCAAAACTTACTAATAAATCACTTAATATTTCACCAATAATTCCCCTTAATGACCTAATCTAGGGGTAACAAATGTTTAAAATCTTCCAAATACTATCACATATCATTTCTTATCAATTCATCCCCTAATGACCTAACTTGGGGGCAAGAAGTGATTAAAAAAAAATCCCTTACAGTACAATCATTCATCATTCTCTATTAATCCTTCCCTAATGACCTAATCTGAGGGAAACTAGTGTAAAATATCTCCATGAGTAACCAATCAAGATCAATGCATTCAAATAAAAAATCATATAGTTAAAATCTACAAGAGATATCCCAGATGACCCAACTTGGAGGTTACATCCACCAATCACTCCCAGATGAAATAACTTGGGATTTTATTTTATATTCCATGATTTCTTCTAGATGAACTAACTTGGAAGCCACCTCTCTCATCTTGTGTTTGATTCCAGATGACCTAACTTGGAAGCCACCTCTTTCATCCAACATTTGCTTCTAGATGACTTAACTTGGAAGCTACCTACTTCATATTGTGTTTGCTTCCAGATGACCCAACTTACAAGCTCTCACATTCCAGCCACACCCATGGAGTGGAGGAAAGAGTTCCTTTCCTATATCACTCCTATATGGGTCAATTGTTTAATCGAAATCATTTGGATCCAAAAATCAAAAAAATTGATCTAAGTCCATCTACAACGGCTAGATATTGAGGATGTAGTGAAATATTAGAGAATAACACACTTTTCTCCCTACACTCTTCCTTTGGTAATAGGGCGCCCAATTCCTCTAATTATTCATTCATATACAAGTGTTAGGGTTGGGAACTAATCACTTCCTACCCACATATTCATCATATAATCACATTAAAAATCATTATACATCCTAATCATCACTTTTATTTAGCACACATCATCACGACCTTTACGATTCTTCATTACATTACATTAATTAACTCACTGGTCCATGGTTAGGCACACTTCTACTACACATCTAAAAATTCTTCTACAACATGGGCTTCTCCAAAGTTTTCTCAGGTACGCATCTTTAGCTAATTTATGTTACCGATATTTCTACTCACCAACATAAAGTTGGGGAAAATTTAGTCACAAAATCATGCACTTAGTATTACATTTATACTGTCGGGTATGTTATTTTATATATGTATCTTACCTAATAAAAGTATTCACTAGTGACCCATCCCTTAATCTTGTTATCAGTTAATCGGTCTTCATGGTTATTTATCTGATACAGTCGTCACTTTTCTATACATTTTTGGGTGTTTTTAGGGAGTCTCAGGTGTTGTAATTTTCTTAGTTGTCATCTTCATTCCTACACTAGGACGCTTAGGGTATCACTGGGGCACCCCAGTCCATGATTTAAGGAACCCTTGTTTTCAGAATTTGTGGTCCTAATTTGTTTGTTCGAGGTCGATATTTTTCATTACCCTGTTCATTCCCATAGGTTGTAGTCAGCATTTTAGGGTTACTAGTGTCGAAATTTGAACAAGAGACCCCTATATAAACATAACACACTCACTACATTATGGGTGAACATATTACAATCGAGGGAATCTATGTACTAAGGCAAGGGACTAAATTTGGGCATATTTTACATCCACATCACACAATCATAGGGGAAAGGGTTGTATTATTTATACTCCATCCACCATTTACATTTTTACATCTAGTTATTTCCCCCTACTTTTGCGCCATTGGAACTAGGGAATCCTAGGCATAAAATCACACACACACACACATAGAACTACATGGGGTCTAGGATGTATTGTAGTTCTTAGTCTTAAGTCCACCATTATGGCAGCTAACATCAATCTGACCTATTCATATGCATTTTTTATTTTTATAATTTGATGCTTTGAATAGGGTTTTACAGGTGGATCTTCACATTACATTTACAATGAAATAAGAAAAGGAATTGCGATAACTATGCGACAAAGATGAAGATATTGGAAATATCTTGTGTCACTACAAGACTTAGATCCTGATCTTTTTCTGCAAACCACAGTGCGTAGATCAAAAGCCAAGGTGCCCCAATATCCTTCCAGGCACCTCAGTCCAGTCAAATAGTCAATTTATGCTATTCTTGAGGCCATTCAGTCACATCTTGTTAGGTCTGTACATCAGCCTACTTCATTCCAACACATAATGAGGTAAGTTAAACTCAGGTTAGTACCATATCCCTTTTATTTTCATTATTTCAATATATTCAAACAATAAAGTAAAATATCTAGTTTCAACATTTTTAATATTTCATTCTATTTCTATTTAGATTAAATCTTAAAATAAAATACCATATTTTAGTTAATCACCCTCATTATGGTCTCATAACTTTATATTTATAGGGTTTTCTTGCTCTCATTTCGTAATTAACTCCAAAAATGTTGACCACAAGAAAGATAAGGATGAAAAAAGTCTAGAAGAGGCCCAAAAATTAGTGGAAAAGTGATAGAAGGATTGGGGTGCCCGCAAGTGGGACCAGGGCACCCCAGCTAAG
Source organism: Taxus chinensis (assembly GCA_019776745.2). NCBI lineage: Eukaryota > Viridiplantae > Streptophyta > Pinopsida > Cupressales > Taxaceae > Taxus > Taxus chinensis. Next base: position 603,044,675 of record CM034155.1, on the reverse strand, counting down.
GCTAAAATAGTGTGGAATGTCATAAAATGGCTGGGCATATGGGTGCAATAGATTGCAATTTATGAAATAAAATAAAATATGGCCAAAGGACGGTGGTTAATCAATACTTTCTTTACTCAAGTACCTTCTAAATAGTAGTATGAGAAGGGGATAAATAAATTTCTAAAGTGCATGATTTTGTGACTACATTTTTCCCCCACTTTATGTTGGTGAGCAGAAATCTCGGTAACACATAGTAGATGGATATGCATACCTGATGTCCATGAAGAGTATAGTAGAAACACGCTGAACGACTAGAAAAATGCATGGAGTGAAAAAAATATGGAGGGGCATGGAAATTATAGATGAAAAATCTGCAAAGCCAAAGTGGTAAGAGTGAACCTAGGGTAAAACGTGTATGTGTAGCTACCACAGTATATAGTGTACTTGCATGGTTAGTAAAGCATGTATGCTGTTGTGGAATGTTGTTGTTGTTGCCCCCATTTTATTTCTTTTTTCTCATACGAACGGACTTGTAAGGAGAAAATGATCAAGTAGTCAAATATGTATGTATGTAAGTGTAAAAATGTTATGTAAAAGATGTATACATATAAAAGTCTGTAAAATATACAAATAGAAATGGAAAATGAAAATGTAAAAGTAAATGGAACATGTGCACCTAATTCATGTCAAGAAAGAGTGTAGAAGGATATTTTGTACTATTATTTTTTGGGGCAATCTCACACCATAGGCAGAAAAAGTGTAGGGATGAAATGCTCTTTGGCCTCCAAGCTCTAATTTCTTCCCTGAATGTGTGTAGAGATCTCATTATGTCCTATTTTTTTGGATGATTCGATGGCACTAGCCGAAGTAGTGAAGAGAGACACACCTAATGTAACCCCCAAGCCTGTAACTTCTTCCTAGAAATGCTAAGGATACCATGTCCCGTAAAAGCTGCTGTGTATGGGGTTCGTAGACTAGTATGAACCCACTCACTATATGTAACCCACAATGCCAAGGGTAGAAAGTGCACTGAACTAAACTAGTGTAAATATGTTGTGTTAGTATGTAAACCCCTAAATGATACTCCCCTCTTTGGGGTGTATGTGACATCACTTATAAGAGACATGCGACCCCAAAAGAGGGCAAATCACATATATGATGTAATGCTGAAAAGTGCTTAGTAAAAACCAAGGCAAAAACAAACAAGAAGGCTAGCCAAAGACAAGTGTAAACATGCATGCATGTGGAAAGAAGTGTATAAGCTAAATCAATAGTGTAAAAGCTACGAATCAATGTAGTAATAATGCAAAAAGACAAATTAAGATGCAAAAAGTGAGCTACAAACATGGGACATCACTCATGATGTCATAAGACATGTAAGGCCATCATGACCACAAAAAAAAAAGTGTGCACAACAAACATAGGGAAAGGATGAAAAACAATCGAAACAAGTATGGAAACAAAGATATCTACATAAAAAATGCTACACATGAAGTACCTGTTAACATGTTAGAAAGATAACTAATATGTTGAGAGTGTGTATAAGCAAGTAACATAAATTGCTAAGTAAAAAATGAAAAAATAGCACCTAGAAGATACGAATATGTGGATGCCCTCACTTATCAGTGTAGGAAGGGTAGAAGGAGAGCATCCATTGTGTGTGTAAAATACATGTATCTAAAATGAGAACTAGAAAAAGCTGTGAACGTGCATGTGTGGATGATATAGATAAATGACATATAAGTAATCTAACTATCATGTGTAATGAGGTGATCATGAACAAAAAATTAAGCAAGAGTATAAATAACCATAATATGCAGCATGTTGTGGAAGGATGGTATGGAATGCAAAATGGAGTGATAGGAGCCACGTGATCCCCGAGTGGATGGAAATATATGTAATGATGCTCATTTTTTCCCCCTTATTAGTCAAGAATGAACCGTAAACGAGATCGTGTCATCGAGAAATGGTCGATTAGTGTGTTTCTTGTCTAGCGTGTTGAGATAAATATTTATATGCGTAGTAGTGATAATATCTGATATGTAGAAGAGATGTGCATGGACCCTATAGCCTAAACATATACCACAATGAAATAAAATGTGGAGTGATTATTTATCCTAAGCGTATATCACTATAAGGTGAACGAATGAGTGATGATTTAGTACTAAGTGTATATTGATACAAAATGTAAGGATGTTGTGGTAATGTAACCTAAGTTGTAGGCCAATAGAAAATGATTAAATAGGTGACTATTTAGCCTAATTTCACTAACCTAAGAATGTCACATGGTGAAAGGTTAAGTTGTAAATAGATAAGGTCCGTTTGATTTGTAAACCCTCAGCAGTCAAGTATGGATAGTGGAGCTAAAGTGCATCCTTGGGTAGTGAGTGCAGTGTATAGATGATAATGTAGTATATCTAATGATAAAAGTCGACCATCTGTTGGGTAGAATGTGTAAATATGCCAAAATGTTGTAGACTAGGTGTAAAGTGTAGAGTGTCTAATGTATAGTGTGTGATAAGACACAATGTGTAGATCTTATAGTGCATTGTGTGAGGTTTAGTGTACATAAATTATTTTTTATCCGGTTGCGACAATATGCCATCGTGTTTCATTAGTTTTTCAGCTTAGCACACTTCAGGATTATTGCAAAATCAGCTAAGTCTTCTACCCTCTCTCTTACACCTAGGGTTTCATATTTCTTTATCTTATTACTTAGGTTAGATATGTATTTTATTGCTTCATTTATCATATGTGAATCTATAATTAGGATTTCAAAAATTCAATTTTTGTTGAACTAACTAGATGGGAGTGGGGAACATTTTCCATATGTTCATGCAACTCATTGATGGTGATTAGATTATCTTGAAGGAATTTTTACAAATATCACAAAATAATTGTGTACGATGTCTCATGATCATGTTCATCATATAATATCTAAAACATAGGTGTCACCTAAGCTAATGATCCCTATATCGAAACAAAGGTTTGATAAACTCATGTAAATGTACCCTCTTCAAGTGTGGTTCTAGCCAGTCACATCTTCTATCGCAAAATAATGTTGGTAATGTCATACAAAGCAAGCATAATGTGATATACTCATTGATAGGATATTCCGCAATCCCAGACTGATCAATCAGTTCTCTAGGTTTGACATCAGGGTTAATTACCCATGCATAGAGTAGTTATATTTCTCTTTTAGCATTTATTGGTTTGGAGGCCATTGATGTTGTATGATTAATAGTATTTCCTTCATCTATCTGCATGATTGGACCTACAAACACAATTTTGTTTGCATCTAAATCAAACTCCATATGAACAGAGCTTAGGTTGTTGAAGAATTTTTCCTTAGATTTTGGTGGAGGTTCATCAAGAACATTTTCATCAATTTGAACATTTGAATAGAAATTTTCTTTTTATAATTTATATTTTAGTTTCATATATACTATCTCTCTATTGACTGTAAAGCTGTAATTTATTCCACACTGATCGCTGCTCCGAATAATTATCATCGAAGTTTTTTTATTTGATGTGGTAAAACCTTCACAACTTCTTTTACTTATTGAGGAAAACTTATTGTATATCCTTTATATTTATATTGACGTCTAATTGCAAGTGTCACTTTTAGGATTGGGTTGACATTGTATATCAACATTCCTTCAACTTGTGTTGATTTTACAAGTTCTTGTGATTGTGACCTAGGATCCATATTATTAGATGTTGAAAATCGATGATGTCCTAATTCATTTCAGCATCTATTAAATACAATACCTTTGGGTATTTGAGACACATTTATTCAAACATAAATTTATTGTAAAATATAAAACATAACTTGGTGAAGAAAGCTTATCTAGACCATGTTGAAAACTGATTTGAAAAGTATTCAAATCTCTCCCAAACATTCCATTGGGTTAATTGTATTTTTCTCTATTTTTCATGATTAGGATTTCATCTATACTTGTTGATCATTAGCTTCTATATTATTTTTTACATCAATAACCATTATTCTATTGTTTGACATTTTTCGAATACCATCTATGATTACCGAATTCAATCCTTATTTTTTTAATTTCAAACAATGTGTCAACTTCTTATAGTTATAATATATCATTTATAATCTATAATATATAAGTATTATATTAGTATAATAATATATAAATTAGTTAATTCCTGATAATGGGAATGGAAAATTAAGGAAAATGATATGGGAGGATCCCCAATCAGGATGAATCAAAATGAATTTTAATGGACCATGTAAATGAGATCTAGGTAAAGATCGATATGGGTGCATTTTTCAAAATCATGAAAGGTAACCAATTCTACTTCTATCCCATGACTGTGGGATTATCTTAAAAATAAGGATGGGGGATTGGCTCTTCTACATGGTTTTCAGGAGATTAGGAAGCAATAGTGGTCAAATATTTGGGTGGAAGGAGACTCTAAGGTGATTATTGAAGCCATAAAGTCAGGAAGAACGACAACATGGAATATGGATTCGATCTTCCAAAGTACAATTGATCTAACACATTCATTTTCAAGTATCATGTTCTCCCATATTAAGTGTTATGGGAACTAGGTTGAACACTATCTTGCAAAGATAAGAGTTGATATGATGATTAAGAAAGGTGTCTCCCACATTATGTGGAAGTCTAATATTACCAATGAGATATTAAAACTAGTGACCCACGATGCCATGAATGGTCACATGTGGAAATAATGTGGCTTGGGTGCCAGATGAGGGGAATTTAATAATTCCTAATGTGTTTATACAATATCATAAGATAAATGGAACAAATGTACTTGAGGCTTTCTCCGGTTATGTGAAGCATGCGGAGGATGATAAAAGTGGACACGAGAGAATGTTTTAGGCACTTTGGCTAGTGTGATGGATCTTTTGGGGATCTGAAACTACCTTCTTGATTGCATAGTCTCAATAATGAGTAAAAATATGAGAGGAAGTAAGGATAGTGGTGAAGGGAAGAGTTGTAAGAGGACGTGTTGATGGTGAATCACAACACCCCTGAATGTTTGCAACTCGATGGGTTGGGAATCTCAGTGTGATTGCATAACATGGAGCTTTTTCCAAGTGTGGGACCTTGCGAATCGGGAAAACTCTCCTTGCGAATCAGGAAAACTCTCTGGATGAAGACCAGTTCCTATTCCTTTATTTAAATGAACACATAAAAATGCAGAGGGTTTACTCAAAAACCTAATCTAACTTTCTAAGGAGATAGGGTAAGAAGATGAATAAAAATAAACCTAAACTAACACAGGTGATGCACCGAGGAATGAAGAACACAAGTCAGCCAATAAACACAAACCATTAAAATGCAATGCAAGATCATGCACAGATAACCAAATTTGTAATGAAAGATCAGGAGGATGCAAATGAACACAGAGAGGGTTGAGAATCATCCACAGACATGCATTATTTGCTCCAAAGATTGATACAATACACTACAAAATGCCAAGAGGCAAAGTTGCATTACGGTTTTAGATGGGAGGTTTGAACTCCACAAATTTTCCTACCAAAGAGAAGAAGGGAGGGGAAAAATAAGAATGTCCAACCTTTAGAAAGAAGCCCCTCCTTACAATTTATAGGAAGAATGAGAGAGGGAAGAGAGAGGAAATCCAAATCTACCCCAACCACCTCCAGGTTGTATTTAATTCATCTCATTATGGCGGTAGGTGAAAACCTTAGCAAACCCAAAAAATGGCGAATTATATTTTACATTTTTTAAGAACTTGTAAGCTTTCTGAAAAGTCTAACCTTATGTGAATTCGAGCTCCCTATGAAAAGTTATGGCCATTTGAATATCTGGGTCAGGGTTTACTTCCTGTCAAGTTCGGGGGTGTCAACGATCAAAATGTTGCGCCTCCTGAAGGTGCACCTTAGTGCATCCATACTCACGTCAACATACTTTTAAGTGCACCATAGGCATTGAAAATTTGGTGTCAACACCTTCTAATCTGCACCCTCTAACTTGCACCAGGGCGTGAATTTTTCTATGTTGACACCTTCTGATCTGCACCCTCCAACCTATGCCAAGGTGCAACTTTTTCCATGTCGACACCTTCTAATCTATGCCCTCCAACCTGCACTAGGTTGAGAATTTTTCCATATCGACACCTTCTGATGTATGCCCTCTAACCTGCACTAGGGCGTGACATTTTCCATGTCGACACCTTCTAATTTTCACTTGGGCGTAACTTTTTCTATGTCGAAACCTTCTGATCTGTGCCCTCAAACCTGCACTAGGGTGCAATTTTTTTCATGTAAACACCTTCTGATATACGCCCTTCAACCTGCACCAGAGTGTGACTTTTTCCATGTCGACACCTTCTGATCTACACCCTCCAACCTTCACCAGGGCTCGAATTTTTCCATGTCAAAACCTTCTGATCTGTGCCCTCCAACCTGCACCAAGGCACGACTTTTTCCATGTCAACACCTTTTGATCCGCACCAAGGTGTAACTGGTGGTGTAAATAAATGTAGGGTTTTGAGTTTCTTTGATTTCCATATTCTTCTGTTTGTCTATATTTACTCGGGGAGGGAGATATATACAACAGGAAGCTTGCAGTCAGGGGAAAGGGATGCATGGGAGTTCTCTTCTTGAATGGATGGGGTGAAATTAAGAATGTAGTTGTGAGAAAATGGTTCGAGAGGCTTTGGTCTATAGATGAAGAAAAAAATGATGTGGAGGAGGAAGAAATTTACATGAACCTGAGGAATTTGATGTTTGATCCTAAGAAATCCCTAGGCCCCTCAAACATGTTTGAAATGGTGTAGGGTCGAGCTGTGAAAATATCCTCTCCACTATTTTGGGCCAATTCCTTCTTCATTTGGAGCACTCAAATTTGGAGGAGAGATTAATGTCCATGCAGTTTTCACTTACAAGATCTTGTGAAGGCACTACTGGAAGTTTGGAAGGGACAAGAAGCTCTAGATAAGATGCAAGGTTTCCAACTTACCTCAAAATAAAATGTGGAAACCTCTTACTGTTGTGCCTCTTCCATGTAGAATGAGTAGGCGAAGAATGATTCAGATGTAGAGATCATA